>JACXGJ010004403.1:0-23081 GCA_016801105.1 Esox niger
GGGCGTGATGAAATGTACATACCTCCACAAAGACCTGGGCGTGATGAAATGCAAATTTCCCAGCAAAGACCTGGGCGTGATGAAATGCAATCTTCTCAACAAAGACCTGGACGTGATGAAATGCAAACTTCTCAGCAAAGACCTGGACGTGATGAAATGCAAACTTCTCAGCAAAGACCTGGGCGTGATGAAATGCAGTCTTCTCAGCAAAGACCTGGGCGTGATGAAATGTACATCTCTCCAAAAAGACCTGGACGTGATGAAATGCAAACTTCTCAACAAAGACCTGGGCGTGATGAAATGCAAATTTCTCAACAAAGACCTGGGCGCAATCAAATGCAAACTTCTCAACAAAGACCTGGACGTGATGAAATGCAATCTTCTCAACAAAGACCTGGGCGTGATGAAATGCAAACTTCTCAGCAAAGACCTGGGCGCGATGAAATGCAAATTTCTCCACAAAGACCTGGGCGCAATCAAATGCAAACTTCACAGCAAAGACCTGGGCGTGATGAAATGCAATCTTCTCAACAAAGACCTGGGCGTGATGAAATGCAAACTTCTCCACAAAGACCTGGGCGTGATGAAATGCAATCTTCTCAACAAAGACCTGGGCGTGATGAAATGCAAACTTCTCAACAAAGACCTGGGCGTTATGAAATGCAAACTTCTCAACAAAGACCTGGGCGTGATGAAATGTACCTTTCTCCACAAAGACCTAAATATGACTACAGTGTTGACGTGGAAAAAGACACGGAAGATCAGAACAACCAACAGCCGTCAGGTAAAAGAACATCATTTTGTTACCCAGAAACTTTCTGAAACCTCTTGAATGCTATAATATTTCATTTGCTTTTTAATGAAAGCTCTGACTGTTAAATTTTAGTTTAAAAACACATATATCTTATAGGTTTCCTCATCCTGAAGGGAGTATATGGGTCAAGGTGAAACAACATAATTATATTTAAACAGGCCTTTTAAACTTCAGCTAACTTTCACCATCTCTAACAATGAATATATGAAAAATCAGGGCACATGAGTACATAAAATATTTTTTTACTTGAATGGGATTGGGGCTTTAAAAAATGTTAATGTTCACACGCTCTGATTACGTTGACTGACTTTTAGCTCACTGTGGCTAGTTAGCTGAAGCGTGTAATAGCTGTTCAAGAAAACTGAACCATAGATCATCCAATCTTCCTGGCCCATAGGCTGCTTTCAGAATGAGGGACTATTTAACGTCATGTTTAAAAAGTGACGTCCTCCTTTAAGTGGACCGGTTATTTCTCAAAAACACATCGGTAGCTCTTCTGTTCTTCTCACTAACAGCATCGGTGGAACACAATATTTTTACACCTTGGTGTGAGTGGTTGGAAATAACCGTTACATAATGTTATTTAACGTTAAAGTTCCATGATCCTGTCCCCTGCAGATTCTTCCTGTCCTGATGGCTGGCACGGACATGCTAGTAAGTGCTATGTCTACGTCCCCATCAAAGCAACATGGCCCGAAGCTGAGGTAACTGGAATCTCATGTGTTTATGTGTCCATGTACAGGGTATCAGATTCAAATCATGTTAAGACAGACGTTGGGTTTTAGCAAGCTGTGACACGATTGACTGTGACTGTTGGAATTGGGATAATATGCGCTGTTGAATCTGCGGTTTTACTAGAGCCTCTATATGTTATCCGATGTTCTTCTGTGCTTGCAGTAGGACCACCCTGTTTTTAAAAGGGATTCAAACATTCGGTTGATGTCTCTATCTCTAACTGCCTCCTTCCTTCCCAGAGGAACTGTTTGTACTTGGGAGGAAACCTGGTGTCGGTTCACGACCACAGCGAGTACACGTTCCTTCTGTCAGTGATCGAAAAGAGCTCCAAGAGAGACCAGCGAGCCTGGGTTGGAGCCACGGACGCTGTCCAGGTCAGAAACCCCGCCACCAGGAAGCACTGACCGCTGAATAGCATTGAATTCAGACACGTCTGCTTCCGTTATAAAACAACAAACGCGGTGCAGCTTTTCAAAACATGATTCAATCCGTTTGTTCTCATGGCCGGTCACTCCTTGCATCAATAGCTGTGTCTAAATTTGAGATCCGTGACTTTATCTAGCCCCACCCCTCAGCAGTTTACCGGAAAAGTGGGTGGGGCATTAGAGATGAGGGTCTGATGTTTTGTCTGTGTCCTCAGGAGGGCCTTTGGCTGTGGAGTGACGGGTCCAGGTTAAAATACCACAACTGGAGTGAAGGGCAGCCTTCTAACTACAAAGGCCAGGAGCACTGCATGGAAATGAACTATGGAGGTACGCTTTTCATCTTGAGTGAAACCATTTGAAAGATGTCTTTTCAACTCTTTTGCACACTGAGCTGTCTAAAGCACTTTCCCTTACAGCCAATGCATCAAATGTGTTTAATGGGTAAAATACATCTTAATTAAAGGGAATTGGTTGTTTTTTAATGAAACTATGAAAAAAAAGCATGTACACAATAGTGAAAGCCGGGCTTTTCTTTTTTCCAGCTGACCGCGGCCAGAATGACGCACCCTGCTGGCATGAATTTCCTTTCCTGTGTTCCAGCTAAAGTTTCAGTTTTGGAGGGACTACTACGTGGGAGCTAACTCAATATGGGATTATATACCTGTTGTTGTTTGGTAACCTCTCCCCTCAGTGAAATACTCAATGTGAACTTTGTAGGTTTGATCTGATAGTATGTGTATGCCTGTAGCCAATGGATTGCTAGTCCGAATCTCTATGAATATTTTATTATCTTAAATAAAGTCACATTTTGCAATTAATTCCTGTTGTTTATCGTTCATTTCTACAGTCTATTAATCAAACTGTAATTTTTATAACCAGACCCCTGTGCTACAGTTTCCATAGAAACACATTAGGCTAGTTTTCATCCCAGCCGAGTACACTTGAATGTGTACTGAATGACTTGTGTAGAATGACTTGTCCTGAAAAGGGATGTTTGTCCTGTTTGTTCAAATTACTTCACTGTACCACTAATTGATTAGGAACCAATCCTGCCCTCCCCCAAATCTACCTTACGAACATGCTTCATGCCCTGTTATTGGAAGTCTGAGCAACACGGTCCCACAGGGTAACCAATTATCCACTGATACCTGAAAATTAGTCACACCCAGCCATGTTTGGGTTCAAATGACTAGTGTTTGAAATAATGCCTTTTCGTAATCTATTCACTAGGTGAAAATATTTTATATTTTTCAAAAACATCCTCTTGGTGTTAGGCTTTGTGGATCTTTTGTGGATGAGTTAATCTGGTTGCCTTTTAATTATCCATCAAGTGTAATTGTTGTTTTTGCACACTTTTTTTTCATTTGTACATTTATGGTTACAGACTCCACCTCCATATACTCGTATTTTGAGTATAATTAATTTGCCAGAAAATAGAAAAACAAACACAATGAACCAAGTTGAAGATGAATTTGACTGATAGCATTCTTTTGTTCAAATGTTCCATAGATACCGCAATATTATTTTTACTTTGAATTCGTTAGGCCACGATAATCGTGAAGTGAAAAACTGATATCATGACAGCCCTATACCAGATTCACTGGATCATCAGTCAGAATCACTGGTTCAATGGCTTGAAGATATTAAGGTCAGTAGACTGTGATGGCCACTCCAGAACCTTCACCTTGTTCTGCTGTAACCACTAGAGGGTCAACTTGGCCTTGTGCTTACGGTCGTTGTTGTGCGGGAAAGTCCAAGAGCGTCCCATGCACAGCTTTCATACAGAAGAATGCAAATTGTCTGCCAGTATTTTCTGATAACATACTGCATTCATCCTGCCACCAATTTTCACAAGTTTCCCTTTGCCTTTAGAGCTCCCCCCCAAACATCAGTGAGCCACCGCCATGCTTCACAGTGGGGATGCTATTCTGTTCACTATAGGCCTTGTTGACCCCTCACCAAACATGGCGCTTATTGTTGTGACCATAAAGGTGTATTCTGTTCTCGACAGTGTGCCAGAAGCTGTGAGGTGTGTCATGGTGATGTCGGGCATATTGTAACCTGGCCGTTTTGTGGCACTGGTAAAAGGCTTCTTTCCTGCAACTCGACCATGCAGCTCATTTTTGTTCAAGTATCGTCGTATAGTGCTCCTTGAAACAACCACATCGTCTTTTTCCAGAGCAGCCTGTGTTTCTCCTCAGGTTACCTGTGGGATTTTCTTTTTATCCCAAACAATTCTTCTGGCAGTTTTTTATATCTTTCTTGGTCAACCTGACCATGGCTTGGCATCAAGAGATTCCTGAATCTCCCACTTCTTAATAAGTGATTGAACAGTACTGACTGGCATTTGCAAGGCTTTGGATATCTTTTCCTATCCTTTTGCATCTTTAGAAAGTTCCATTACCTTGTTACGCAGATCTTTTTAGAGTTTTTGTCTGCTTTTCATGGCTCAGTATCTAAGCTGCTCAGTGCATCCATGTGAGAGCTAATAAACTCAAAGACTATTCATACACAGACACTAATTGTAATTTAAGAAGCCACAGATATGGGAAATGAACCTTTAATTGCCCTTTTCACCTGCGTGTGTCACTTTGTGTGTCAGTAACTGGGCCAAACATTCAAGGGTATGTAAACTTAAGATCAGGGCCGTTTGGGTGATTTCTGATATAAATATGATTTCAAATGAGCCAAACAACTATTTGATAACATATGGCTTCATATGATCACTATCCTTGTATAAAAGACAGTTTATTTGCATGATCAGTCATATTTTCTAAATAAATGCCAACATTTCTGCCAGGGTATGCAAACCTATAAGCACGATTGTCCACAGTCAGATTCACTGGTTCATCAGTCAGATTCACTGGTTCAACAGTTTGACATTGAAGTGAGTAGAACATGCAGGACTAGTTGGAACTGGTCAACAGATGAGGTCTGACTGGTCAGCTGGTTAAACTGAATGACCTCTTCTCGGTCCAGCCAGGTGGTCTCTGTTTAACCAGCTGCCCAGATGGGCTTTGTCAATCTTGGCAGCAGGAGCGGAGTTTCCTGGCCAATGACTTTTTGGTCCACCGGGATCTTCAAATGTTGGTGTGCAGAGCGGACAAGTCTACGGTATTGACTTGCACCCAAGAACGAAGATGCCCTTTGGACCAGCTCTAACTGGTCCTGCTCAATTTTCTTTCTTCATTCCTTTTCTTGGTTCCTTTTTTGTCGATGTCTTTCACACACAACAGCAAATAAGAATGCTTTCTGAAGCCTTCCCAACGGACTGAGCAACATCTCTCTCCTGTATCTACATTTACCTGATAAGATAGCCCTGGTGATAGCCCAACACAGCTAAAATGTTAATCTCCTATATGTATAGCTAGAGATCTCCTGTGAGGGAAACCCTTTCCATAGTCATGACAGCTAAGGGATTTCTCTCCTGTGTGAGTCAATTTGTGCCTGCTTAGGTGCCACATCTGACTGAAGCCTTTGCCACAGTCATCACAGCTGAACAGTTTCTCTCCTGAGTGAGTCAGTTTGTGCCTCGTTAAGTGCCCCTTCCTGCTGAAGCTTTTCCCACACTCGCCACAATTAAATGGTTTCTCTCCTGTGTGAGTCAGTTTGTGTTTGGTAAGGTTCCAGTTCCGGCTGAAGCTTTTCTCACAGTCACCACAGCTGAAGGGTTTCTCTCCTGTGTGAGTCCGTTTGTGTTTGGTAAGATTCCCCTTTTTACTGAAGTTCTTCCCACAGTCACTGCAGTAAAATGGTTTCTCCTCTGTGTGAGTCAGTTTATGGTGTGTTCTGTCTCCCTTCTGTCTGAACCGGTCATGACAGTGGTGAGGTTTTCTAGGCATGGTGGGTTTGGATCCACATTTCTTCAGTGGTGGGTTGGAATTGATTTCTGGGTTGGTGTGTAGTTGTTCTGGGTCACTGGGAGTGTTGGGACTCTTTAGGTTGGTCACCGTGCCAGAAGGTCTCTGAGGTAAATCAGCCTCTCTGTTCTCCACAGTCTGGGTTGGGGGAGGAGTCAGAGACCACAGTGGTTCTTCCTGATTACATTCACGTTTCACACAGGAGGGAGTGAACTTAAACTTCACAATATCAAGCTCCACCCCTTGATCCTGTTCTTCCTCCTGACTGGTTCTGTGTTCCTCCTCTTCCTCTTTAATCTGTGTGGGCTCTGGGTCCTCCTGACACAGACTGGGTCTCCACTCCTGCTCACAGAACTGCTGCTCAGGGAGAACCTCCTCTTCAGAGACAGAGAACTGCAGAGAGTCTGGAGGGAAAGAATGAAAGATCTATTTACCACAAATAAAAAATTAAATAATGTATATTAGTTAGAGATTTGATGCGTTAGACATTATATTATTGAGATGGGCATCCATGACCTAGTTTTCAATAATTTTATATATATATATATATATATATATATATATATATATTTAATATTTAATCTAATCATTAATTTCTAGGTAGAAAATCATTCTGTGTAAACTCAAACATCATTTAGTACAGTGGAAATGTTCACAGATTTAATGGGCTGAAGAAGATGCCTGAAAATTGGGAAAATGGGTCTGATGTCAAACAATGTATTGTATCTGTAGCTTCAATCGAGATCTTTACTGTGCAAAAGAATGTGACAGTTCCTCTCTAGGTTTCTTCCAAAATGTTTGACTCTTTTGGGGAGTTTTCCTGGCTACTGTGCTTCAACCCTGTTGCTCTTTGCTCCTTGGGGTTTCAGGCCGGGTGTTCTGTGACAACTGCTGATGTAAAAAATGCTTCATAGATCCATTTGATTTGATTGACGGCAACAGTGTCGAATAATGAATGAGAAACAATGTAGACGTCCCAGGAGCGGGATGCTCGGACCACAGCTGGGGTCACAGAACAGCATGTTCAGGTCGCAAAGTCTCAGAAACTAGAATTCCATGCTGCTTCCATGCCAATAGCCTATTTGGGAGTGTTGGCTTACAAAACGTTTATTGAGATCAACCAACCAATAAAAGCACCTGGAGTTTTCTAAAGGTAGATAGAATGTCTCTTTGGCCACGTACACCAGAGATGGTTTTGGCATCAGAGGGGTGTATATGGAGAAAATTACCATACAGCTGCAGTAAAATGTGTTGGTGGATCTTTGATATTATCGGGATGATATTCTTTGTACGGTCCTGGTGCCCCAAGATTTTTGCCACACCCTTTAATGGCAGGACTAGGTACCAAACACACTCCAACTTCTATACCCACAAATTAAAGCTACAGTCTACAGTGGTCATTGTATCTTTTAAAATCCATAGATCTAAAATGATGGCAAAAAATTATAGCTTTTTGCAAATCTTGAGGGGAATTGGTCACTGACAATATACATATTTGTCTGGTTTTGCGCCTTCTGAGGACTCTGCAGTAACAGACACTCTGCCCTGTCTTAGGGTATTTAGTTAGTGGTCTGTTTGTGTCCCTTTGGTGGTCTGGGACTATGCCTGGTAAAGCAGTCTATCTAGGGGTGTCTTTGAATTGACACTTTCTGGATATACATGAACAAATATATAATACAACTCTTGTATTATGGGTCTGTGTTTCGTTTGGGGAGGGCCAATTTATGACCAAAAAGAAAAACAGTACGAGCAAAAAATAGGTAAAGTAAGAAACTGACCGGACCTATAGCTAGACATTACTATGATACCAACCTACTGTATGTATTTTCATCTTTGGAGTGATCCGCAACAAACACCGTAACCTATCATTCTCTTCCTGGTACTCTGAGACTGTTTTCTCAACTGCCCCGAAGATCTCCACAGCTGCCCACACCATCAAACGCTCATTTAAAAACTCATGGAACAAATGGAGTTTAGACATTTTCAGTTGACTGAGACTTGGGTGTTCAGCCGGTATGGAATCTTGATCACGGTTACTATTCCCAAAAGATGGAGCCAATATAGAGTCTTCTGT
The DNA here is from genome assembly GCA_016801105.1 of Esox niger. NCBI lineage: Eukaryota > Metazoa > Chordata > Actinopteri > Esociformes > Esocidae > Esox > Esox niger. Next base: position 7,909 of record JACXGJ010004403.1, read on the forward strand.
CTCCAAGAGCCCGTGAAGTTGCACTTCTCCCTGATCGGTCCTGAGTTTCTCCTGTTCTTCTTTAATCTTTGTGGGCTCTGGGTTCTTCTGCCTCAGATTGGGGCTCCACTCCTGCTCACAGAGCTGCTGCTCAGGGGGAACCTCCTCTTCAGAGACGGAGACCTCCAGGGAGTCTGAAAGAGAAGTAGAGGAGGACCAGAGGTTATCTACACAATAAAAAAATGCATGATTTACCGGTTTACATTTTGCTATGTTGATGGTATTAAAACGCAAAGATGCTGAAATCATCATGTCTGGCACCAACAATTATACCAAAGTCAAAGTTTCTTAGATCAGACGTCTTCCTCTATTCTAATGTTTGGTCAAACCATAACTAAACCTCTTGACCATGTCAAGCATGTATCAATGTTTGGCTATTTGTGTTACCAAGCTGGGGTACCTAATCAAATGACCTGTGACCTCCTGGGATTTCAGGCACTGTGCTCTTTTAGTTTACAGAGAAAAAGACATCCAGTGAGCGACCAATCTCTGGGTGAAAAGTCACTGCTAATGACAAAGTAGAGCGGACAGAGATGCCACACAAATAACCACTCTTTACAAGAGTGTTGCGCAGAAGAGCATCTCTAAACGTGCAACGCGGTAAACCTTGGCGTGGACGGGCTACAGCAGCAGACTGGTGGAAGACCACGCCAGGTTCCTGCCTGGTCAGCTAACAACAGGAAGGCCAGGCTACAGTGGCCTCCTGGATCACCACAACTGGACAATACAAGGCTGGAAAAACACACCTTGGTCCAATGAATAACGAGCTCTGCCACGACATGCAGGTGGGGTCAGAATTAGGCCGGGGCCACTTCAGCCCTGCAGGGAAACTAAGACATTCTCAGCAGCAGATAGAAGCCTCACGGGATTAGATTGACCAACCCAGAGCCTCAAACTTAATACACCTGAAGATGTGCAGGATCACTTGGGCAGAGAAATGAACAAATGACAACCAAAGTCAAAAGAGTTACGGCCGAACCCATGAGAGACTTGGTATAATTAACCACTGGATCAGTTCAAGAAATTACACCAAGTCGACCAAATGTATTCCGTTTTGTATTCTAAAGCTAGGGCCCACAGAATAATGACTTGTATTAAAAACACAGAGACCTGATTATTTTTCATTGCATTAATGTTTCTTTAATTGTGTTTACTTCAATGTCATTTGATGTGTTTATTCGAACAAGTAAAAACACAGGGCTTAAATAAACAGCATAAATAAATGTCCGCGGTGGACGAACTTTTCTTTTACAGTAATGTATGTATATAATAGTGACTCCCGGCAAATCAGTTCATCAACTACAGCTATCTATCAGAAGACCTACATACGAACCTATTCTATTTGTGTATTGTTCGACCTCCGGTATCATCCGAGCATTCCCATCAAGGTCTGGATACTCCACTACTGTTTTTTCAACTGCCCCAAAAATCTCCACAGAAGCTGCAGTCAAACAGTTACTTAAAAACACTCGAAACTTTTGTAGTTTGGACATGTCTCCGGGAATGACTGTTGGGTATACAGCGAGTATAGCTTCCGATTGAGAGGAAAAAAAATAAAAGGTAACGAAGTCAAAACAACGTCGCTCCAGGTTTTACTTCCGTATTGCTTTCTTTTTCTGTTCGGATTAGCGGGATTGCGAGCCCAATAACTCACATCGCCCCCAGGTGCAAGGGGTGTTTACTACAAGACAGACCGTTAATAATGTAAAATACACTGTGTTCTGGAAATCTGGGACGATCATTTCCTGTAGTAGACACTGGTGACAGCTTAACAATTATATTTGGGAGACCAATCTTCGTCAAACACATACATTAGAAGAGACTCAGGGATGGTATTCTAAAAAAACATGAGGGATTTAAGACCAAAACTAATCACATTTTAGAGGTCAAGAATAAAAAGCTAAATAGATCAGCTGCAGTACCACGCTGGTGTGCAGCGTTATGTGTCACGTTCGTCCTGAAATCAGCTGGACGTTTTTTAAAACGGAGCTCCTGGAACATCTGGTAATAACAGGTCAAGGCCCCCTCTCTTGGAACCAAGAGTAAATTCAGGTAGTTTGTGTTAGAGAATAACTGAACTCAAAGAACCAGCTGTGGTGTGAAGTCAGCAAGGAGACAGGCAGGAAAAATGGTTCTGGAATTTATCTGAAGCCTGTGCAATCATCCTGTTATTGAAGGTGATCCCGACACAGCAGTTCTTCCATTGTCACTGCAGTAAAACCCCATCCACCTGGGGGCGCTGCGGTGTGTTCATGGGCCCGACACCTGCAGAACGAAAGAAAACAATTCGGAAGTGGAACTGGTTCGTGAAAGCCGTTCTTTATTATTATGTGGACGAAGATATAGTGTCTTGGTGCGCAATTGTTCTTCCGTTGAAAATGTCTGATCTGCAGTCGTTTCGTGTGTTCTTAAATAGGCGCTTAATTGAAGCTGCAACGGAGATTTTGGGGGCAGTTGAGAAAACGATAGCGGACTACCAGCTTGAGAATGGTCGGCTACGAAGAATACTGGAGATCAAACCGGAGATTGAACAATGTCAAATAGGTTCGTGTGATTCTGATTTTGTTTAGATTTGTCTATGCTCTGACAGTTTGCCGGAGTCCCAGTCAATTATGTTTAGCAATAACCTAAATGCGGTAATATTATCAAAACATTTCACCAGTATAACATATGTTAAACGAAACGCTTCTAAAACGTTTTGTTTAGTTGAAGGAATACACGCCTACCAGTGGTGTTTGCCTTAAAAAGTATTTATTTTATCTAGACGGACAACCATTTTTAATTATCTTGAGTTTAATCAACGTGCATTCATTGTATGACAAAACATTTACTGGTGTAATTGCGTTTGTAACGAATAGCACTGAGGCACTGTTTGAGATTTCTAGTACGGCCTAATTAATACATGGGCTGTATCCAATTACCGATATGCAAAATGATTGGCAGCAACTTCCGGTTTTCGTATTTGTCCTTCAAAATCAAAGTCAGTGGTAAAACGATGTATTATATAAAATCAATATTCTTTTCAGCTTGGCTAAGTGTACATTGTGAAAATATATGTTAAAACGAAATTTTAAATGGGATTGAAATATTAAAGGTTATTTCTATTAGTATATTACTTTACATAAGAAGTAGTGTAGGGTTTTCACTGTGAGGCAATATGTATTTCATGTGGTAATTTTTATTGGCTACATGTACTTGACTGTTCTCCTTTTGAAAACCCACATTTTATGGACATGTCCCTGAAATATGAACAAATATGAATCATTGTCAATGTATGTTTTTGTTCACAAATCATGAATATGTACACTTTCATACACAGCTCAAATGATGGCAACTTGTATTTTGAAATATTCAAAATTTGCGTGTCGAGGCCAGATGTTCTTTTTTTAATGTTGCTTACATATGTAGGTGTGTATACAGGCATTTATGTTGCACCATCCATAACAACAGCTCTTAATTGTGGTATATTTGCCATATCCCATGATTAAATGTACCACAGTATTGTTGAATACTTGATGCTGATTGGCTAGATGTGAGTCCTAGGATGCTCATTAATTCCTGTTCTACAGGCCTGAAAGGCAGTGGCATCAGACCGGGGAAAAGGGGGTACTAAGTATATGGGCTCTAACATGTAGAGGGGGCATCAAAAATGTTTGAATCTTGAATAAATTAGGGAGGAGCCCTCAGGGACCACCTATGTACAAAGCCCAGAATTTTGTGCCACGCCCCTGCCTGCAGAATATCTAATAATGATGTAAACAAAACCACTACAACATTTATGGAGGCATTTATGCCTTTTACTTACAACATTAGCAGTCAAACAACAGCTTAAGCAAACATTATAGCAAAAATGTTTTTAATATTTACATGTTTAAATAGTCAATTATGCTGCCTGTTTTGGTTGTAACGGACACGAACAAGTCGATTGCTGGATTAATTCTATGTTTTACAGAAACGTCAGTTTGATTACTACACATGTGACATTCTTGTCAGTCCAATGATTACATTTCGCATGTGGGTCAATCTATGTAGGCTTTTAGGAACAAACAACTACATAAACAACTATTTATTTGTAGAAATACAAATAATCCTGAATGAATCATGAATATGGTGAGTGAGGCAGAGGTATTCAAAGAGCTGGAGTACTGAGTCAAAACAACATGTGACTGTCCAAATACTTTTGTCATTATAGGAAACCTCTGTTCCTCCTCTTTTCCAGACTCCCTGCAGGTCTCTGTCTCTGAAGAGGAGGTTTCCCCTGTGCAGGAACACTGTGAGCAGGAGTGGAGTCTACAGCAGGAGGACCCAGAGCCCAGACAGATTAAAGAGGAACAGGAGGAACTCAGAACCAGTCAGGAGGAAGAGCCACTTCAAGGCCTCTTTTACAATAAAGACTCCATATTGACTCCTCTCTGTGTGAAGAGTGAATGTGATCAGGAAGACCCACCTTCCAGAGAAACACCAGCTGAATATCCACCTGTCAGTGGACTGAAAATGTCTAAACTCCAGTCGTTTCATGTGTTTCTAAATGAGCGTTTGATGGTGTCGGCAGCTGTGGAGATTTTCAGGGCTTTTGAGAAAACAGTTTCCGAGTACCAGGAAGAGAATGATCATCTACGGAGACTGATACAACTCACCCCAGAGATACAATCATGTACAATAGGTCTGTACCTCTAATATTGACCTACATTTCTGCTCAGTTAGTCAATGGGGTAGAATTTTACAGGTTGTATTCATTTACTGTGAAGTATTTGGACAGAGAGGACATGGTTTAGATTAGATTTACATTAGTCATATCATTACAAAATTCCAAAAAAATAACCGTCCAAACACTTCTGAAATTCACTGTGTATGGACATCATAAACTTAGTCCAGGAATGATAAAATGATCTACATTCAGCTTTGATCAAGACTGGTCTTGATCTGTGTCTGCCAAACCAGCCCAAAGAGAGTCACACTTGCATAATTTCTGTGTATGATTCAAGTTGTTCTGTTTCATTCTCTTGTATAGATAACCTCTCTTTCCCTCCAGGCTCCCTGACGGTCTCTGTCTCTGAAGAGTTTCCACCTGAGCAGAAACACTGTGAGCAGGAGTGGAGCCCGAGTCTGGGGGAGGAGGACCCAGAGCCCACACAGATTAAAGAGGAAGAGGAGGAACACAGAACCAGTCAGGAGGAAGAACAGCATCAAGGGCTCTTTGTCACTAAAGACTCCATATTGACTCCTCTCTGTGTGAAGAGTGAATGTGATCAGGAGAACCCGCTTGTGGAGAACAGAGAGACTGACTTTCCATTGTGGTCCTCAGCACTTCCCTGCCCTTGTTGTGGCAAGGTGTTCAAATTCAAAGGGAATCTATCCAAACACATGAGGATTCATACAGGGGAGAAACCATTTAGCTGTGGTGAATGTGGGAAAAGCTTCAGTTTAAAGGAAAACTTGACTAGACACAAACTGACTCACAGAGAGAAACAGTTTGTCTGTGCTGACTGTGGCTTAAGCTTTGTTCTTAAGGAAGACCTAAAAGGGCACAAACTGATTCACACAGAAGGTAAATCATATATATGTGGTGATTGTGGAAAAAGCTACAGTACGAAGAAGATTTTATCCAGACATCAGCTGACTCACACGGGAGAGAAACCTTTTAGATGTGGTGACTGTGGGAAAAGTTTCAGTCACAAAGGGGACCTAAAAAGGCATATGCAAACACACACAGGGGAGAAACCTTTTAGCTGTGCAGACTGTGGGAAAAGTTTCAGTTCAGAGGCATACCTTAACAGGCATATGCAGACACACACAGGAGAGAAACCATTTAGCTGTGATGATTGTGGGAAAAGCTTTAAATGGAAAATTGTGCTGGAAAGGCATAAGAGGACTCACACTGGAGAGAAACCATTTATCTGTGGTGAATGTGGAAAAAGGTTCAGTTGCAAGGCAATCTTAACTGTACATACACGCACTCACACAGGAGAGAAACCCTTCAGCTGTGTTGACTGTGAGAAAAGCTTCAGTCAGAAAGTGGATTTAAATAGGCATATACAAACACACACTGGGGAGAAACCATTTAACTGTGTTGACTGTGGAAAGAAATTCAGTTTTGAGGTGTCCTTAAGGAGACATAAACTGATTCACACAGGAGAGAAGCCCTTTAGCTGTGGTGATTGTGGGAAAACATTCAGTCTGAAGAAGCACCTGAACAGACATGAGCTGGCTCACACAGAAGAGAAATCATTAAATAATGAAGAAATCACAATTAAAACCTAATGGCTCACAAACTGACTCACAGTGGAGTCAAATAACATAGCTGTTCACACAGTGGGACACGATTCTACTAAGGAATCAGAAAAACACCCACAAGGAAGGAAAACTAAATGAAAAAGACATTCAAGGAAACATAGGAATGTGTATGAAGTAAACCAACTCTGGATAATTGTTACTGTGGTTTCAGAGAAGGAAATGGATCTATGATGAATTGACCAGGTGTTGTGTGGAGTGGAGACAGTTATGTAATATGGTATTTTGACCCACAACCCCATTCACACGCTAGTGACCTTATTGCTTAGGATCACAACCACAGTGTAACATGGGTGAATTATGACTGACTGATTAACAAATGGTAAGTAGTTCTGTATGATGGAGTGTGTTTGTAGGTCAGTTCTGATCCAGCCATTGATAGTATTTACAAGCCAATTTGAAACATTCATTTTCAGCATAAGCATCAAAGGATAAACTTGAAAACATCTGTAATGAAAAAGAATGGACGTTTTTTTCCCCAATGTTTGAAAGTGAATAATGTAAGTGTGGATAGTTTGTGTAAACAATCATTCTGTTTAATTTGTATTATTTCATCCATCTAACTCACTGAAAAGAGAACCTGGAAGATTGGCCACTGAAATTAGTTTTTGTTTTGTTTCATGTTTTCAGGTTGTCTTTTTTTTATATTTAATAAAAATATGTTTTTATATATTTAAACATGACTGGCTATTTTGGCATAAATACAGCTCTGGGAAAAAAAATTGACCACTGCACCTCTCTTTCCTTTACAAAAAAAGTTAAAAAGGAAAGTTTTGAGGGAGGAACACAAGTGTTCAATTTGCAGTGGTATCTTAACTTCAACCCTTCTGTTTCTCAGTCAAAATCTTCCTTTTTGACTTTTGGAAAGAAAAGTAAAAGGTGCAGTGGTCTCTTCATATTTTCTGGAGATGTATATAGATATATATACAAATGCATTTCTTTTTTAATAAAGGATTGTAATTTGGAACAGCTCATCTTCGGGTGAAACTACATGCGATTCTGAGACATGATTACGTTTTCTGGTACTTTTTTATTCAGTGAAAATTTGTTGGAATTAGTAGAAAATATAGACACAACAGTTGTTTACATACAGTACATTGAACTCCTGAAGTGTTTGTACATGGTGTTGCAATAGTTCCTGTAAATTGTGGTACATTTATTTTAGGCTAATGGGATGAATTTCATGTTTGCTATGCATTGTATTTCTGATGTGATCATGCAAGAAATGATCTCAGGTCAACTGTTAGTTTTCCCCGGTTTGTGCACATTGTTGTTATTCCTCTACATCACTGCTGTGCGACTCTGTTCCTGGAGATCTACCATCCTGGGGCCTCGTGTAAATCGTGTGTATGCACAAATATGTGTGTAAACCATGCGTACCCCAGTTTTGACGCAACGGTTGGCATTTATCAATGCTTAATTTGACATGAAAATGTGTGTATCTCTATGCAAATGTCAACCCATGCGTATGAACAGCCTAGCGCTTGAAAAGCTGGAAGAGGCCACAGATCAATAGATGTCCAGGATGGGTTGGGCAGCCCCGTTTTACATTTTTCCTGATTTCATACTTGTAGTAAAACCCCATCCACCGGGGGGCGCTGTGGTTTGGTGGTGGTCTCGAAACATGCTGAGTTAACTAAAGAATGCGGAAGCGAAATTGGGGCGGGAAAGACCGCTGATTAAATAGGAGGTATTTGTGAATTACTTTTTTCTCGTGGGCAACAGTAAATGTGCATCTCACATTGCATCGAAAATGCCCAAACTGCATGTTTTTCGTGTGTTTTTGAATAAGTGTTTAACTGCCGCTGCTACGGAGATTTTCGGGGCATTTGAGAAAACTGTAGTGGACTACAGGGAGGAGAATGATCAACTACGGAGAATGCTGGAGATCAAGGCGAAGACCGAACCGAGTAAAAAAGGTTCGTTTAAAGATTTGCAAATAGTCAGCTAAAGTTTGACTCAATTATGGAAGGGAAAGGTTGATCCCGGTTTTATATGTAATTTATAAATTGGGAATTTGCCAGATCCTTTACATTCTAAATGTTTTGTATGGCGAAATTAATACTACCGGCTACTGAAAAATAGTTCTCGGTCCAGATAAACATTTCTGGTCTTTCGTGATATGATTTACTGTCTTGGTTTTTGATAGAAGCGTACATACCACATTAATCACGTCCCGCACGTATTTCAATTGTTTACCCCTCACCTGACCAGTTAAGCTTCAAGGTGTATTTGTCAAATTACACCGAACAACATGAAATTCTAGTGACGTGGCACCCTAAAACGACCTGAGGGTTCAGAAGAAATATATAAGCAATAGTATAGCCAAAAAAATGAAGTAATGCACATAACACTACACTAGCAGAAGAGTATTGTAATCTAGCGGTAAAGTAGTCTGGTAGTAGAATTTGACATTATGTATATTACTGCCGTACCATAGGCTATATCGCGCTGTCCTTTGTGTTGAACAATGATCTACAGGCTGAACGATTGTGCTTTTAGATGGAACTTTTTCTCTCTCTTCCATTACTGAATATGCATAAAGGTAGAGCGATGGAGGCAGTGGTATCAGCTATAGATGCAGGTAGACTGCCATCAGTCTACTGACGTAGGAGGCTGTAGTATCACCTCACAGATGGAGATACATTTTAAAGGGGTTGTGGGAGGGGCCTCAAGCTCTGACCTTGCTGGGTCGCCACTGCACGTGCACATCGACAAGCACTACCCGGGAGTAAGTGGGGGTTACCGCCTCTCAGGGCAACGCGTTGTGGAGGCGGAGTTTCACTCGACAGTTGTAGGCTGTCGTTTCAGCGCCGCCCCCTGCCACGTCCCCCATTTAAACCGATGAATATCAGCAGACCCAAAGACCTGCGAGGCAAACATCACACAGTCCTCCCCCATGACCCCCTCCATGTCAGCAGGCATTTAGCTCACAAGCAGGATCGACCTGATGTGTTGGACACAAGCTCTGACACCAGGGCCTTATAGCATGGATCCAGGTTTCAGCTGTCACTAGGTAGTCAACAGTACTTTGGATTTGATGATGACTTGGAGGTTAAAGTGCACAATGTCCGCTTTAATTTGACAGCGTTTTCATATTGTGTACGTTGTTCAAGTACCATTTGAAAAGGAATTGGACAAATTAATGGCGGATGTTTTTCTCCATCCTCCCAGTATGTTATAATGCATTAAACCAAGTGTGTTTTACACCCAGGTTGATGGAAGTTTGGTTATTTTATGGAAAATATCATTTGAATTCAGAGAAGAAAGTTTTTGAGCAGTTCTATGTAATCGTGGATGCTTCCATGTTTACAGATGGGCTTTTAGGAACAAACAACAACATAAACAACCATTTACTTGTAGAAATACTAATAATCCTGAATGAATCATGAATATGGTGAGTGAGGCACAGGTATCCAAAGAGCTGGAGTACAGAGTCAGAACAACATGTAACTGTCCAAATACTTTTGTCATTATAGGAAACCTCTGTTCCTCCTTTTCTCCTCCAGACTCTCTGCAGGCCTCTGTCTCTGAAGAGGAGGTGTCCCCTGTGCAGGAACACTGTAAGCAGAAGTGGAGCCCCAGTCTACAGCAGGAGGACCCAGAGCCCAGACAGATTAAAGAGGAACTCAGAACCAGTCAGGAGGAAGAGCCACTTCAAGGCCTCTTTTACACTAAAGACTCCATATTGACTCCTCTCTGTGTGAAGAGTGAATGTGATCAGGAAGACCCACCTTCCAGAGAAACACCAGCTGAATATCCACCTGTCAGTGGACTGAAAATGTCTAAACTCCAGTCGTTTCATGTGTTTCTAAATGAGCGTTTGATGGTGTCGGCAGCTGTGGAGATTTTCAGGGCATTTGAGAAAACAGTTTCAGAGTACCAGGAAGAGAATGATCATCTACGGAGACTGATACAACTCACCCCAGAGATACAATCATCAGCTATAGGTTGGTTTTTGATATTATCTAGCTGCATTTCGTTTACTGGTTTGGCTGGTCTTTAGATTCACGTTTTAAAAAGTTGTTCACAACTTTCTGTAAATTAACTAAAATCGCATCGACTTTCCATTTTCCTATTTAATTCATGTTAAACACAGTGAGGTGAACCGAGGTGTACTTTGAAGGTAGTTAAATACAGTTAAAGCTACTCTTATAGTGTTCTGGACGCTTGTATTTATGCTGCCAGTCTAACTGTATTACATTTGCAAATTGATTTGCTGAGAGAGATGATTTGGTTGTATGTAAAATGCTCTGTCCAGAAACCATTTTTCCTGACTAATGTGGTTTGGGGATCGAACAGGTATTTAAAGCAAAGCTGTTTTTGAACCTGGGGCCCATTTACAGATTATCTAGCATGATCCAATATCATAGACATTTTGTGGTGTATATTATTTCAGTTTTGAAGTTGTTCAGATTATTCCTTTGAGAATATATGATCCATTCGGTTTTCCAAAAGGAGAAGCCCACAGTGTGTTGATATAGGTCTCTGTATGTTCTCCTGAAACTATTGTGCCAAAATGAGGGTTGAAGCGATGGTTCTACATGGAACCAAACCATTTTTTTTGGTAAACAATGCACCACCTGCCAACCAGTGACGTCGTCAGGCCTGGGTTCCTGTTTTGGAAAACCGAATAGATCACATATTTTCGTAAGCTATATCCGTTGCCTCGTTCACTTCCAAGAGGTTTCCTTTAAAAAATGAAAAATTAAAAACTGTAATAATTCTCCAAAAATGTCTCTACAGTCCAGGATCATGCTAGATAACAGGAACAGGCTCCAGATTAAAAGTAGCAAACACATCCTTTAACTGCATTAACATGCTTAGATCAGGACAGCAGTTGGAAATGGGAAGTTACGGCGGTCTAATGTCTGTGTATGATTCAAATGTTTTATTTTATTCTCTGGTATATATAACCTGTGCTCCTCCTCTCCTTCTCCAGACTCCCTGAAGGTCTCAGGCTTAATAGAGGAAGTTTCCCAGGAGTGGGGGGGGGAGAACCCAGAGCCCACACAGATTAAAGAGGAACAGGAGGAAGCACAGCTTCAACGTTTCTTTGGGACCGACGGTTGCATTTTGACACCTCCCTGTGTTAAAACCCTCAAAGTGGAGATCAGAGAGAGTGATTCTAATCTGATGGTTCTCAGACCTCTTCAGTCTGGGTTCCACCTGAGGAGTCTTGACATGCCCTGTGAACCCCCAGATAATAAAAACGAGGTCTCCAGCCACAGCTCAGCTTTAATCAGAGACCCAGTAGGACTGGACAGCAGTCTACCATTGGACCAAAACCCACCAATGGGGGAACCTCTTCCTAAACTCTCCACCATGTCTAGAACTCACCGTTGCCATGACTGCGGTGAAACGTTTTCCCTGAAGGATGATCTGCAGAGTCATGTGACTCTCACCAGGAGGAGGTCCAGTGAATATACCTACTGCAACAAATGTCACAGCTCCTCCAATAAGCTGAAAGCCCCTGGCCGATTTGCTCATCATGAGAAACACTGCCCAATTTGCGGCATGACCTTCAAATATCAAGTAGGTCTAGCTAGGCACATGAAGTTTCACACAGATGAGAAACCATTTAGCTGCGGTGACTGTGGGAAAAGGTTCAGTATGGAGCAATACTTGAAGAAGCACAAACATACTCACTTGGGGAAGAAACCATTTAGCTGCGTTGACTGTGGGCAAAGGTTCAGTAATAAGGCACATTTAAGGAGACACAAAGTGATGCACTCAGGGGAAAAACTATTTAGCTGTGATGACTGTGGGAAAAAGTTCAGACATGAGGAAAACTTTAAGAACCACAAACTGGCTCACACAGGGGAGAAACCATTTAGCTGTAGTTACTGTGGGAAGAGCTTCATTATTCAGGTATATTTAAGGAAACACATACTGACTCACACGGGGGAGAAACCATTTAGCTGTGGTGACTGTGGAAAGAAGTTCAGATATGAGGTGTATTTAGAAAGACACATACTGACTCACACGGGGGAGAAACCATTTAGCTGCCTTGAATGTGGGAAAAGTTTCAGTCAAAAAGGGGGCCTAAATAGGCATCTTTTGATTCACATAGGAGAGAAACCTTTTAGCTGTGGGTATTGTGGTAGAAAGTTCATGCGGGTGGGAGACCTAAGAAAACATAAACAAATTCACAGACGAGAGAAATCCGTAATCTGAGGTGACTGGGGGTTAGGCTTCATTCACATGGGAGACCTAAGAGGGCATGTACCAACACACCGGAAACAAACCATTTAGCTGTGATGTCTGGGAAAAGCTTCAAATGGAAAGCAGTGTGAAGAAGCCACAAACTCACTCACACAGGGGAGACATTGATATCTTGTGGTGACTGGGAGAAACTTCAATCGCAAGGCAAGCCTATCCTCGCATTTACACAGTCATACAGGGAAGGAGGCATGCAGCTGTGGCGACTGTGGAAAGGGCATTCATTTGTGAAGATTACAAAGAACATCCGCAAGGACAGAAAACAGGACAAAGACTGAAGAGCAAAGAACGTTAGATTAAAGAGATTTCCACAGAAGACATAAATACATAAGCAAAATTTGGATGACCGCAAAAGAGCTCAAAGGATTATTCACGACGTGGGTTTCAAACAATGAAATGGATGACTCTGAGTGATCAGATGGGACTTGGGGAGGGGGGGTAATATAATTTTACTGCATTTCGTTGTTTCGTACTTGTTCAATGACAAAGTTGAATCTAATTAAACACAGGCATTAAAAATTGTTGATGAAACCACACATGCAGCTACTCCTCCATAGTGAGAACATATGCATGGATCAACAACTTTTAAACATGTACATAAATTACTTGACAAATGCAAGAATTCAATGAGCATGTTCTCATAATTGCGACTAACTGGAAACACACTGCGGTCAACAAAACAAATAAATTCCTTTCAGTTGTGAAGAATAAAATGCAAAGCCAGGTACATATATTTTCTAAAAACATTCTACCGAATATGTCTACCAGAGGAAAAAATAAAATAAAAATAGTTGCAGTGAGGATTAAAACCAAACCCCTAGTGTTCGTGTTAGTGTGGCTAAGAGTTGAACAAAGACGGCTGCAGTCAAACTGTGTAAATCAGACTGTCAACCTGTTGGCCAGTCTTCGTTGCTAAAGAAACTGAAGTCGTACTGTAGTTCCGTTCACTATTCTTTTTTAAAGACATTTTAATTGACTTAGACAAAAGGGACACGTTCTTCCTTTTGTCTCTACATTTTAAAGTAACAGGACCGGTCCACCATGGTCGCGTGCTGCTGACAAATCTCAGAGGGGAACTTCCTTCCACAGACCGGCTTGGGGTTTAATAAACCCATCAACTTCGGGGGAGAACAGTTACCTACAGGATCACGACAAGTAAATATCCAATTACTAGTAAGGACAGTTCCTTAATTGCAAAGGAATTTGAACTATATTTAGCTATCTGTAGATTTACTGTACCTATAAACGAACATACATTGCAAGGTGTTTTCTCCTGCATAATTCAAAGCTTGCTTCTTATCTGATCATTCTACCCGTAGACCCAGATATTTTCAACCGCCTTTAAAATCTTAAAGCAGTTGTGGTTAAGCAATCAAATGTATTTTATAAAGCCCATTTTAAATCAGCAGTTGTCACAAAGTGCTTTTACAAAACACCCGGCCTTAAACCCCACAGAGCAAACAACATTAGTGATGAACTTCAGTGGCTAGGAAAAACTCCCTATGAAGGCTCAAATTTAGGAAGAAACCTAGAGAGGAACCAGGCTTTAACCAAAGTAAGCAATTGAAATCACAGGCTGCTCCACAACATGTGTGAATTTCATCCCGTCAACTGACAGACATAACGTTCACAACGGAATCTCCAGACTCTGCCATCTGTCACATCTCAGTGTGAACCAACTCTCATTTGTGAAGAGAACGGGGCACCAATTCTGGTGTTTTCTGGCGAATGCCAATCGAGCTGCATAGTGCTGGGCTGTGAGCACAGGCCCCACTAGAGAACGTTGGGCCCTCACGCCACCCTCATGGAGTCTGTTTCTGACAGTTTGGTCAGAACGGCTCCCCGATCATTAGCTCCCATTCCAATACAATAGAATATACTGTACATGGGCTACATATTGCCTCACAGCAAACATTCTACCCGTCACTGTGAATGTATGGTAGGAAATGCTTGTCAGAGTCATCAGTCATTTTTGGAGGGGTACTGTGTGCATTTCCAGCAACACTAACATTTCCTAGAATGCATTTCACCGCTGCACATTGAATAGGGTTTGAGTCATTTGCTTTGGCTGCCTTTTCACCGAGAACACGTTTGGACAATATTTTTGTTGAAATGTCTTTTAGACATGAACAAATGTTAGTTATTGTAATTGGTTACATAGATATGTTTTCTCAAACAATTTATAAATTCGGTACTTTACCATTATTTCGACCTCAATTGAAAATCGTTCATAATTGCACCTAAATAAGATTTGTTCATTTTTTTTCTGGGCGTGGGAATTTACATCGGCAAAACTGTGCAGTGGGGAGCACTGTATGAGCGATAAAAACGTCGTGAACTGGAACAACTAACTGAGGCAAGCGTGCGTGGAGGCTCTGACAGGGTGGCTATGACATGCGGAGTTCCACAGGGATCAGTTCTGGGACCACTTCTGTTCGATCTCTATATGCTACATCTGGGCCAAATTCTACAGAACAACAACATTAACTACCACAGCTATGCCGATGATACTCAAATATATATGTCTCTCGAACCGTCTGACAACAGCTCAATAGACTCTCTGTGTCAATGTATAGAGCACATAAATACCTGGATGAACCAAAATTGTCTACAATTAAACA
>JACXGJ010004403.1:23181-45638 GCA_016801105.1 Esox niger
AATAAAAGAACAATTATTAGGAAAGATTTGGATGCTCGGGCCCTTAAAACCAAGGATCAAGTCCGTAATCTTGGTGTTCTGATAGACTCGGACCTCACATTTAACAGTCATATCAAATCGGTCACCAAAACAGCGTTCTACCATCTGAAAAATATATCCAGAATCAAAAGCCTGGTGTCCCAAATAGACCAAGAGAAGCCCATCCATGCTTTTATCTCTAGTAGGGTTGACTACTGTAATGGCCTCTTAACTGGACTCCCTAAAAAGAATATAAAACAACTGCAGCTCATTCAGAATGCAGCTGCTAGAATGTTAACCAGGACCAAGAGGACGGAGCACATTACTCCGGTTCTTAAATCTTTGCATTGGCTTCCGGTCAGTTACAGAATAGACTTTAAAGTGGTGCTTTTAGTCTATATATCTCTGAATGGTTTAGGACCCAAATACATTTCTGATATGTTTGAAGAATATAAACCGAGCAGGGCTCTAAGATCCATGAACTCAGGTCAGCTGGTAGAGCCCAGAGTCCAAACTAAACATGGAGAAGCTGCGTTTAGCAGTTATGCTGTACACAACTGGAATAAACTACCAGAAGATCTTAGACGTTCACCAAATGTGTCAATTTTTAAATCCAGGCTAAAAACACTACTCTTTGCACGTGCCTATGACTGAGCTCTCAAACGCAACCCCACTGTGAGCCTGTTTTTATAACAGTTAACTTTTTAGTACTACAGTTTTTTCTAGCTAATTTGTTTTATATTCTATATCTATTTTATTATTCTGTGTTATAGTTCTTCTAGCTTTCTGTTTTACATTTTATCTCAATTTTATTATCCTATGTTTTATTATTTATGCTGTTTTTATATTTCTCTTCATTTATTGTGTTATTAAATGTACATCCTGCTATATTTTACCAATTGTAATGAAAGTTCTGGTGCTATCAGAGGAATGACCTCTGTGTAAACTGTTTCTGATTTTATTGCATTATTTCTATTTTCACTGTAAAGCACATTGAATGGCTTCTATGTATGAATTGTACTGTATAAATAAACTTGCTTCACCAAACGCAAGAACAACGCTGGGTGGATTCTACCTCAGCGGTGTATTTCTGTTCTCTTCACGGTGACACAAAGCATTGCTTCCTCAACCAGGTGTGGAACAGGAGCTCTCCAACGCTGTTGGACACATTCAAGGACACGGGGAAGGAGGCACCATCTACTCTGACAGTTGTAAGGGCTATAAGACACCAACTGGAGGACACAGTCTTCGAACGCATCCAAGACGATCATCGCTACAACTTCGTCACTGGCCAGCGCACTCAGCATGTGGAGAGAGTTATGCTCTTGTTGCCTGTGCCTTATTGTTTATTGGCGGTTTTAAATAAAGTTGTCAACATAAAAAAAAATATCTAAACTCGATGAGGTCGAGATAATGGGAAGGTACCATACAGGTGATTTATGTAGATGTGGAACTAATACGTTGGCAACCATTATTTTGAAATAAAAAAAATGTCCGTTACCCGGAAGTGCTTCTGTAATGGTGCTCATAAAACCTTGATCGTAGGCTGCCCTACGTTGATAATAAGTTGTCCTTCTGTTGAAAATGTCTGATCTGCAGTCGTTTCGTGTGTTCTTAAATAGGCGCTTGATTGAAGCTGCTACCGAGATTTTGGGAGCAGTTGAGAAAACGATAGCGGACTACCAGCTTGAGAATGGTCGGCTACGAAGAATACTGCAGATAAAACCGGAGATTGAACAATGTCAGATAGGTTCGTGTGATTCTGATTTTTTCAGCAACAAATATAATCGCCAAGAAATATTTTGAACGGAACGCGTCTATACGTTTTGTTTTTTGAACGAATACACCACTGGTTATACCAAACCTCTATCGGGGGTTTGCCTTAAATATTTTTTGTCTAGAATATTTTCATAAACGTACTTTAATGGTATAACAAAAAATTAAGTAATAAAATTACGTTATATAAGGACCTTTTGAGATTTATATTACGGCCTAATCGATCAATCAATACCAGGGCTGTTTCCATCTACCGTTATGCAGCAAACGTTTTCGAAATGCAACTTTCGGTTTTTGTATTTTCCGTTCAAAATAAAAGTCAGTGGTTAAACGAAAATATCAATATATTTTCAGGTTGTTAACTTGTACATTGTGAAAATATATGTTAAAACGAAAATTTAAATGGCCATAAAAATATAAACTAAACAGAGATTCTATTTTAATAATACATTAATAGGAAACACTAATTGCTTCTTTAATCAACAAAACAAGTGTTATCTGTGCTAACATGATCACAAAAGGGTTTTTGTAATGATGAATTAGCCTTTTAAAATAATTAACTTTTAGCAAACACTATGTACCATTGGGACTGCTGGTTGCTGATAATTGGCCACTGTAAGCCTATGTACTGTAGATTTTCCATTAAGCAAACATTTTAGCAAAAATGTTTTTGTTTACATCTAAATATTTTATTGGTAAATTATTATTTTCATGTTTTTATTGCTACAGATGCTACCCAGTTGATCATTTTAGATCCCCATTTCAGATGCTACCCTGTTGATTATTGTAGATCCTCATTTCAGATGCTACCCAGTCGATCATTTTAGATCCTCATTTCAGACGCTACCCAGTCGACCATTTTAGATCCCCATTTCAGGTGCTACCCAGCCGATCATTTTAGATCCTAATTTCAGACGCTACCCAGTCGATCATTTTAGATCCTCATTTCAGACGCGACCCAGTCGACCGTTTTAGATCCTCATTTCAGACGCGACCCAGTCGACCATTTTAGATCCTCATTTCAGATGCTACCCAGTCGATCATTTTAGAGCCCCATTTCAGATGCTACCCAGTCGATCATTTTAGATCCTCATTTCAGATGCTACCCAGTCGTCATGGAAAATGTCTACATTTCACATGTGGGTCAATATATGTAGGTTTAAAGGAACAAACAACAACATAAACAACCTTTACTTGTAGAAATACAAATAATCCTGAATGAATCATGAATATAGTGAGTGAGGCACAGGTATCCAAAGAGCTGGAGTACAGAGTCAAAACAACATGTGACTGTCCAAATACTTTTGTCATAGGAAACCTCTGTTCCTCTTCTCCTCCAGACTCTCTGCAGGTCTCTGTCCCTGAAGAGGAGGTTCCCCCTCAGCAGAAACACTGTAAGCAGGAGTGGAGCCCCAGTCTACAGCAGGAGGACCCAGAGCCCAGACAGATTAAAGAGGAACAGGAGGAACTCAGAACCAGTCTGGAGGAAGAGCCACTTCAAGGTCTCTTTGACACTAAAGACTCCATATTGACTCCTCTCTGTGTGAAGAGTGAATGTGATCAGGAAGACCCACCTTCCAGAGAAACACCAGCTGAATATCCACCTGTCAGTGGACTGAAAATGTCTAAACTCCAGTCGTTTCATGTGTTTCTAAATGAGCGTTTGATGGTGTCGGCAGCTGTGGAGATTTTCAGGGCATTTGAGAGAACAGTGTCCGAGTACCAGGAAGAGAATGACCATCTACAGAGACTGATACAACTCACCCCAGAGATACAATCATGTACAATAGGTCTGTACCTCTAATATTGACCTACATTTCTGCTCAATTAGTCAATGGGGCAGAATTTTACTGGTTGTATACATTGACTGTGAAGTATTTGGACAGAGAAACTTTATTTTTTTTGTCTCAGTCCTTCAGCACTTTGATTTGAAATGATACAGTTTAAATTGATTGTGTGGGTTCAAGGAGCCATATCTACAACGGCCAATAGGACATGGTTTAGTATATCTACGACGGCCAATAGGACATGGTTTAGTGTATCTACGACGGCCAATAGGACATGGTTTAGTGTATCTACGACGGCCAAGAGGACATGGTTTAGTGTATCTACGACGGCCAATAGGACATGGTTTAGTGTATCTACGACGGCCAATAGGACATGGTTTAGTGTGTCTACGACGGCCATTAGGACATGGGTTAGTTAGATCTGAAACACACAATTAACACTGTAGTCATTATAACTTGCCAAAAAATAACTGTCCAAACATTTCTGAAGTTCACTGTGTGTGGACAGGATAAGCCTCTTCCAGGAATAACAAATTGATCTCCATTGAGGTTGATTTTAAGTTCAAGACTGGTCTTGATCTTTCTGCAAACCAGCCCAGAGAGAGTAAATCACACTTTCTGTGTATGATTCAAGTTGTTCTGTTTGATTCTCTGGTATAGATAACCTCTCTTTCCCTCAAGACTCCCTGCAGGTCTCAGTCTCTGAGCAACACTGTGAGCAGGAGTGGAGGCAGGAGGACCCAGAGCCCACACAGATTAAAGAGGAAGAGGAGGAACACAGAACCAGCCAGGAGGAAGATCAGGATCAAGGGCTCTTGGATACCAAAGACTCCATATTGACTCCTCTCTGTGTGAAGAGTGAATGTCATCAAGAGAACCCGCTTGTGGAGAACAAAGAGACTGACATTCCACGGTCATCCTCAGCACTATCCTGCCCTTGTTGTGGCAAGGTGTTCAAATTGAAAGGGAATCTGTCCAAGCACATGAGGATTCATACAGGGGAGAAATCATTTAGCTGTGGTGAATGTGGGAAAAGCGTCAGTTCAGAGGCTTACCTTAATAGGCACATGCAGACACACACAGGGGAGAAACAATTTAGCTGTGACGACTGTGGGAAAAGTTTTAAATGGAAAATAGTACTGGAAAGGCATAAGAGGACTCACACTGGAGAGAAACCATTTATCTGTGGTGAATGTGGAAAAAGCTTCAGTTGCAAGGCAATCTTAACTGTACATACACGCACTCACACAGGAGAGAAACCATTCAGCTGTGTTGACTGTGACAAAAGCTTTAGTCAAAAAGGGGACTTAAATAGGCATATACAGACACATACTGGGGAGAAACCGTTTAACTGTGTTGACTGTGGGAAGAAATTCAGTTTTGAGGTGTCCTTAAGGAGACATAAACTGATTCACACAGGAGAGAAACCCTTTAGCTGTGGTGATTGTGGGAAAAGCTTCAGTTTAAAGGAAAACTTGACTAGACACAAACTGACTCACAGAGAGAAACGTTTTACCTGTACTGACTGTGGCTTAAGCTTTATTCATAAGGAAGACCTAAAAGGACACAAACTGACTCACATAGAAGGTAAATCATTAATATGTGGTGATTGTGGAAAAAGCTACAGTACGAAGAAGATCTTATCCAGACATCAGCTGATTCACAAAAGAGAGAAATCTTTGAGTTGTGGTGACTGTGGGAAAAACTTCAGCCATAAAGGGGACCTTAAAAGGCATATGCAAACACACACTGGGGAGAAACCCTTCAGCTGTCAATGTGGGAAGAGGTTCAGTCTCAAGAAGAACCTGAACAGGCATAAATTGGCTCACACAGGAGAGAAATCATTAAGTAATGAAGAAATCACAAATAAAATCTAATGGCTCACATACTGACTGACAATGGAGTCAAACAACATAGCTGTTCACACAGTGGAGACTACTAAGACTCTACTGTCAAGACTCTACTAAGGAATCAGAAAAACATCCACAAGGTAGGAAAACTAAATGAAAAAGACATTCAAGGAAACAGAATTTGTGTGAAGTAAACCAACTATGGATAATCGATACTGTGGTTTCAGAGAAGGAAATGGATCTATGATGAATTGACCAGGTGTTGTGTGGAGTGGAGACAGTATTTTGACATGAACACAATTTTATTTTGGCTTTGTACTCAAGCAATTTGGACACAGGGCAAGCCTGACTCTATCATAAACCTGACTCAATATCTAATAATTCTTTATAATCCGCTAGCATTCATTTTCTATTAAAAAGAGGAACATATAGTCAATCACAGCACAATGTCTTTCAACATATGCATAACAGCTAATGGCATAAAATAACGTCATTACTTTGAATGTTTCAGTTCTGCTTGCATACAATAGACAATATGAAATGCATTAGGTTTTATATTTCAGTTCCTTTTTACTGTAAACCTCTATGTTGTTTGGTTGAGTGTTGAATGTGTGCATATTTGGCAAATTCCAGTAAATCAGATATTTCTCAATGTTTCAATGTTTTCTTTCAAAAAATCGTATCCGCTGTTAGAACAGCTTTCGACCAGCTGTTGTTGTGTAAGTAGAGGCATTAAACAATATTTAGGCTTTGAACATCTTCATTTCTGGCATGCTGTGTACAAGCATTTGTATATAAGATTAAAAAGATCCATAATTTTGGCATTGGGTCTGTTTATATGTGTAGAAAAAAGTAAATGGTCCAGAACAGACAGAGGTGGTGATAATTGTGTTAAGTCTGAAAATGTGTCTAAAGACTAGACAAAAGGATATCAGCGATTGGAACAAAACTGTAATACATTTACATAAAATATGTTTATTAAAGTAGTCAAATGTATTGATTTATATTCCTAGCATGCATTGTCAAGCTTATCTGAAAATCAAAAACGCTTCACATCCGCCAGGCCTGTACTGGGTGTCTTCCCTGGTGATGTTCTGCCAGGCCTGTACTGGGTATCTTCCCTGGTTATGCTCTACCAGGCCTGTACTGGGTGTCTTCCCTGGTGATGCTCTACCAGGCCAGTACTGGGTATCTTCCCTGGTGATGCTCTGCCAGGCCAGTACTGGGTGTCTTCCCTGGTGATGTTCTGCCAGACCTGTACTGGGTATCTTCCCTGGTTATGCTCTGCCAGGCCTGTACTGGGTGTCTTCCCTGGTGATGCTCTACCAGGCCTGTACTGGGTATCTTCCCTGGTGATGCTCTACCAGGCCTGTACTGGGTATCTTCCCTGGTTATGCTCTGCCAGGCCTGTACTGCAGCAGTCTTAAGTTCCTGCTCTGTTCAGGGTTTTTCCAATTGTTGGTCTGGTCTGTAGCATGTGAAAGACATGTTCAATTGGAATCAGATTGCCTTTGGCTTGGACAAGAACTTTAAAAATCTTAAAATCTCTTGGTTGCCATGACAGTGGGTTTCGCATCATTGTCCTGCTTTATGATGAAGTGTCATCCAAAGACTTTAGAGGCATTTTGTTTCATCAGTCAAGACACAAGTGTGCCAGATACATTTTGGACAGTGCACTTTTCTTTTCACACTTTTACTATTTTCAAAACTCTATCTTTATCTTCCTCTCATCCGTCCATGCGACATAAGAATCTCTACAGGTTGTAAATTGGCAGAACTGTTCTTGAATCTTTATTTATTATGGTTGTATGTGTTTTTATAGTTTCACACTAGTACAGTAGGGGGCATCCAGCAATTAAACTTAAATGAAGAAGTCCATAGGGCTTATAGACAATACATTGTTGGAGGGAAAATTATTTTGTTAATGTTTGTTTATATTGCATACATTACATTGTAGCATTTTACCGCAGATTTTGATTTTGAAGGCAATAAGCATAACTGGAAGTCGAATTGTTGCTCTCAAATCCAAACTATGCCTGAATTGCATAAAACTATTGTAAGAAAATGGGGGTTTCACTCCCACATTGTCTTCCTTTGTTCTCAACAGCAGGTGTCAACCACATAAACATATCGCGGTGCCCCCAGATGGACTTTAAAAGGTACAGACCGCTAAGTACGAAAAGGAATAACTAGAAGGTTTGTGAATGCACTGTATAATGAATATGATTGGGGACTCCAGTTCTATTGATTCTATTTCTATGGATCTCATCATCTGAAAGAAGACATGTTCAACAGAAGCATTTCTGATGAGCACAGAAAACCTGTCTGTGTTGCCTCGTCTACCCAAAACTGGCCAACTTCAGACCGCCTGGCATGTTATGGCTGTAAACGAGAGAGGGTTGTCTTGACAGCCCGCGTGTCCGTGTACTCCCACACGTGTGTGAGTACACAGAATAAAAGGCGAGAGTACACCAGTGTGTAAATAAGTCAAAAGATGCCGGACATTATTATCATTGTATATAGCTACATCCACATTGGGTCCAGAGAGCTTCAGAACTCTGGAGAAGTCAGTTAATTTAGAGGGGTTTTGTGTATGCCATATAAACTGGTAGGATAAGAGTTGTGATATATATCACTACCTAAATCCAACTTGACATACAATTTTCTGTTCTGTATTACAAACAAAAGAAAGTTTAAACCTCCAGGAATTTTCCCACATTGTTTTGTCTGGGCATTCAAATTTCATGCATTTAATTTTTATATTTAACCAGGGGACACATTGAGGCTTGAGTCACATACTCCTTTTAATGTGAGGTGTAGATTACTGTTTTGTTTTTAAATGCATGAAAATCTGAGGCAGACACATTACAAAATGTGTTAAAGAGGGTTTAGACTTTCTACAGCCATTTTCTTTTCTTTGGGGATGCATTTATTCTTACAGATCTACTGAGTCTTTCACCACAGACTCAAGTTCACATCAATTTGTCTCAGTTCATGATTAGTCAGTCTTCAGACTGATGCTTTCCACAGTCACAGGAGCTAAACAGCATCTCTCCTAGACCGTGTCTCTCCTAGACCGCGTCTCTCCTAGACCGCGTCTCTCCTAGACCGCGTCTCTCCTAGACCGTGTCTCTCCTAGACCGCGTCTCTCCTAGACCGTGTCTCTCTTAAAGTTAGTAAAAATTTAGTCAGGGACTACTTGTGGCTGAAGCTTTTTCCACCAACACCACAGCTGAGATGTTCTCTTCTATGTGTAATATGATACTCTGCCTTAATTAAGCTCTGTTGTAATATGATACTCTGCCTTAATTAAGCTCTGGTGTAATATGATACTCTGTCTTAATTAAGCTCATTTGTAATATGATACTCTGTCTTAATTAAGCTCAGGTGTAATATTATACTCTGTCTTAATTAAGCTCAGTTGTAATATGATACTCTGCCTTAATTAAGCTCTGGTGTAATATGATACTCTGCCTTAATTAAGCTCTGGTGTAATATGATACTCTGCCTTAATTAAGCTCTGGTGTAATATGATACTCTGCCTTAATTAAGCTCTGGTGTAATATGATACTCTGCCTTAATTAAGCTCTGGTGTAATATGATACTCTGCCTTAATTAAGCTCTGGTGCAATATGATACTCTGTTTTAATTAAGCTCTGTTGTAATATGATACTCTGCCTTAATTAAGCTCTGGTGTAATATGATACTCTGTTTTAATTAAGCTCTGTTGTAATATGATACTCTGCCTTAATTAAGCTCTGGTGTAATATGATACTCTGTCTTAATTAAGCTCTGGTGTAATATGATACTCTGTTTTAATTGAGATCAGGTGTAATATGATACTCTGCCTTAATTAAGCTCTGGTGCAATATGATACTCTGTCTTACTCCAGTTCTTCCAGTATTGTTTATTGGTTCTGAGATTCCTTATAACTTAATATTTCTTAACGTTCTATTGAACGGTTGGAGGTAATGGCTAATCAGTGAACATTACCTGTTGACTGACTCAAATACATGTTTTTCTTCTCAGCATTTGACAGTGGAGGAATTGGTGAAGGAGGGGAACGAACAGATTGATTCCTGGTGCCATATTCAATAATTTGATGTGAAAAAAGAACCTCTGCACTGAAACTATTAACAGTTTATTAAAAACTAGTAAAACTAGGCATATATTTGATCTGAATACAAACCTACTGTACATAATTGTATCTCTGGGGTGAGTTCTATCAGTCTCTTTAGATGATCATTCTCTTCCTGGTACTCTGAAACTGTTCTCTCATTTCCCTGAAAATCTCCACAGCTGCCGACACCATCAAACGCCCATTTAGAAACACATGAAACGACTGGAGTTTAGACATTTTCAGTCCACTGACAGGTGGATATTCAGCTGGTGTTTCTCTGGAAGGTGGGTCTTCCTGATCACATTCACTCTTCACACAGAGAGGAGTCAATATGGAGTCTTTAGTGTAAAAGAGGCCTTGAAGTGGCTCTTCCTCCTGACTGGTGCATAAATATTGAAAACAGTAAGCACTTTCTTTTTTTACAGTTTCACATTTCGTTCAGTAGGTGGTGGTGTATGCACTTTTAAGATTCATGCAATTCACCACTCAAACGAACACTATCTGAGGAAAGCCGTGTTTCCAACATGTTTGTTGGTAGCGAGTGATACATTAAGTTCCCCGATGCTCAGTGGAGTCCACAGGAATTTAAAGCCATGCCTTTTTTAGAGAAACTGGTCCAGACACCTTTGAGACGGTTTATGTTTCGTCTCAAGCATTTTAACATTACGGATCTCTTGCAAGTAATAATATCCTATGACAATTCTGTAGATGTCAGCGTATCTAAATTAAAGCTAGGTACCAGCCGATTAGCTATACGAACCTATGTCGGAACGTTTAGTCTGTCGCATTTTTCGCAACTATTAGCCGATCATTCTCCTGGTAGTCCACTACCATTTTATCAACAGCACTAAAAATCATATCAGCACTCGCGGTTCAGCGCTCATTTACAATACTACGAAACAACCGTAGATTAGTCATATTCCTTGTTATAAGAGCAGGGCATTTAACGGCTATGTATACATTAACGATTATTAATAAGACTAGCAATAACCATGTCAACTTAGAAACAATAAACGAATATGTCCGGGTATTTCAGAATAAATGTCCCTGATCTAAGCGTAAATTATCTGTATTTAATTTAATTACGCATCTGTCAAATTACTATATTATGTTCTTATCTACACGTTATATATTGAGATATGGTAATTTGAACTATTGTGGCGTTTAATTTCAACCATTATAATGGTCTTAGTGCAATACACTATATGTGAAATATATAATGGCTTACAGGGAACAAAACAGTTTTTGTGCCGATGTTTGTTTGCCCGTAGTCATTAAGTTATGTAGCGTCTATACATTTTTATTAGGCTACAAATTGGTCATTTGTTTGGTTGTCTTTCTATTTACCAGGTTAGTACCAAGAACACTTTTCCAGTGCTGACCTGGAAAGCAATCTGCCTTCGACAGAACTGTATCTTTTAATAGGAACATATATATATATTTCGGGATTTAACTCGTATTCATGCCACCTCAGTCGGCTGTGTAATATCAACTTTACTATAGCACTAGCCTACAAACATTCAACTTCACTTGGATGTCTGTTCTGTACATCATACGTTAGTCATCCATATGCGCCCATTACAAACAGCTGTCGTTGTAACTGCAGGAGGCAGGTTTGAAGGTTTGACGGAGGAAAATAAATTAAACCATAAGTACAGCGTTTAAACGTCATCCTGCATTAGATGTTGGACTTTTATTAAGGAATATAATTCCTAACTGATGTAACCCAGAAGTACTTTGTTAGTGTTTTAGACAAGCTGCAAATGTTGTTTTGTTTGCAAACGCCATTATTTCCTTCCGGATGTAGCTGCACTATCTGCAACCCCAACTTGCTGTCATCTTAAAATGGCTCAACTGCAGTCGTTTCGTGTGTTTTTAAATGAGCGCCTAATTGTGGCGGCTGTGGAGATTTTCGGGGCAGTTGAGAAAACGGTAGCTGAGCACCGAGAGGAGAATGATCGTCTACGAAGACAGCTGCAAATCACGCCTGATATAATCGGTTCGTATATATATGCGCTGATCAGTAGCTACAGTTCAACTAAGTCAATTTACGTGTTGGCCAGAAATCTAGAATTAATATTAATTTTTAAAAAACATTCCCGCTATCCGTCTTTATCGTTTTCTTTAAGCAAACTGGCCGGGGGGTCTTGCGAGTTCTTTGGTTGTTGAGAGGACAGTTTAGCCCTACATATTTTACTGATCTCCGAAGCAAAAATCTTTAATTTAATTTTGTACATTAAGGCAGCAATCGATGACCACGGTAGGCTGCGTTTCATTAGATTTAGGTTGATCGCGTGGGAAGGGACTGTCCGCAGTTTTCTGTTTGGCAATTTGTTTCAAGTGTATTTGTATAAACACATCGCTGGCAAAATCGGTCATATCCCATTTCTTATTCACCTAGTGGTTTATAAAGTGTAAGGATAACAATTCAGCCAAATTAGGATATAACCATTCTTGCCTGCCAAACTCCGTAGTGCCACGAAACGTATTTGACTGTAGTCACAATTTGAGGCAAGTTGGGGACGGGGGTAATTTCGGCAAGCCCATTTCCCTGCCTGCCGAAATAACCCCGGCCCCCAATCTTGGGACTGCAAAGTCTGGCATAATAATTTTCACGTCAGTAATCTATTTTTTGAGGGGCTACTGGGAAAACACTTAATTGAAAGAAACCAGTAATTTTGGTCTTGCTGACTTTGATGCAGAAAAACTCTTCGTTAAGAAACATACGACAAATTTCGCTTTTCCAAAAGTAGTATGGAAAGCAAATATAGCACTTATTAATAGCGTTATTAATCACCTTAATAGAAAATCCCCGGAACCTACTTAATCCGACTTAATGTTTTAATACTTTAATAAACTGAATTATATCTAACGAGGCGCTTGACAGCATGAACGTCCACTTTATTGCCTGACATCAAATGTGCCCCCCCCCCCGGTCATGAGGTCATACATTACCCATGACCACAGGTGTCAAACCCAGTACACGACCCTCTTCTTGGAAATAAACTTTCAGTTTATCAACATGTTTACCACTAACACCAGTTGGGACACTTTCACACATGCTGCCTAGTGTCTAACACCTTTTTTTCACCCAGAAATGTTTCCAGTGACTCTTACAATGTGCATTTGTTCGACTGACACCATCTATGTCGATAAGCCAAAACATAATGACCATCTGCCTACTATACTGTTGGTTGTCCGCGTGCAGCCAGAAAAGCCCTGACCTGCCGAGGCTCTGGACTCTGCATGACCCCTGAATGTGTTCTGACATTAGCAGCAGCTCCTTCCAAGTCCTGTAAGTTCTGAGGTGGAGCCACTGGGGATTGGACTGGTTGGTTCCGCACATCTCACTGTTGCCCAATCAGATGGTGATCTGGGATATTTGGAGGCCGAGGCGACACCGTGAGCTCTTCATTATGTTTCTCAAACCATTCCCGAACAATGTGTGCAGTGTGGCAGGAAGCTGAAAGAGGCCACATTCATCTCGTAACCATCATAAAGATGTCAGAGACTTCTGCCACAGCAGATCTATCGGAGCGGACCAGACAGGAAAGGGCACATCAATGAGCCTTCGGGCACCCAAACCCCCGCTGCTGGTTTGTGGTTTGTCCCTCCTCGGACCTCTGTCTGCAGGTACTCACCACTGCTGATCAGCGGCACCCGACAAGCCTTGTTGTTTCAGAGATGCTCTGACCCAGTCTGTCAAAGACGCTCAGGTCTTTACTCCTGCTCATTTCTCCTGCATCCAGGACATTGACTACGAGACCTGATCGTTTCCCTCCAATGTTCCCAGACCTTGACATGTGCCCTTGTTAGGAGATGATTCATGTTATTCGCGTCACCTGTGATTGGTCAGAATGTCAAGGCTCATCAGTGAACACTTTTGTATGCAACTCATTTACTTCCTCACAGTCAGACATTTCCAGAGGTGCTTTTTAACTGTCTGCCTGTTGCCTGGTTGAGCTGAGGTGCTTTTGTGAGTTGTTTTTTAAACTCTGGCTACTGTGTGGCTGTAGAACTATAAAACAAATCTCATCACAAATGGAGGTCTGCAAGACAACATTTTGGTTTTGATGTTGGATATGAGATTCACACTATGGAGCTTTATTTGTTTTTTACATCTGTACGGTGTACATTGAAATATTTTGTTTGATTCTATCCTAGAATGTAATGATACATCATACCAAGGGTTGTTTATTCATGGGTTTGAAACCTGTACACTTTAATTCTGTTGTTGGTAAAGTACAGAAATTACTGGTCTATTATTTATTGTCATTTTATGGTAAATATTATTTTAAATAAGAGTAGAATGTTTTTCCACACAAAGTAATACTGTGAGTGTGGATGCTATCATGATTTTAGAGATTCCTGAATAAATTGTGGATATTGATGAGTTAGAGGATTGTCAAAACATCATGTTACTGTCAACAATATGTTTAAACTTCATTATACTGTAGATAACCTCTGTTCCTCCTCTTCTCCTCCAGACCCTCTGCAGGTCACTGTCTCTGAAGAGGAGGTGTCCCCTGTGCAGGAACACTGTAAGCAGAAGTGGAGCCCCAGTCTACAGCAGGAGGACCCAGAGCCCAGACAGATTAAAGAGGAACAGGAGGAACTCAGAACCAGTCAGGAGGAAGAGCCACTTCAAGGCCTCTTTTACACTAAAGACTCCATATTGACTCCTCTCTGTGTGAAGAGTGAATGTGATCAGGAAGACCCACCTTCCAGAGAAACACCAGCTGAATATCCACCTGTCAGTGGACTGAAAATGTCTAAACTCCAGTCGTTTCATGTGTTTCTAAATGAGCGTTTGATGGTGTCGGCAGCTGTGGAGATTTTCAGGGCATTTGAGAAAATTGTATCAGAGTACCAGGAAGAGAATGATCATCTACGGAGTCGGCTGAAAGACACCCAGGAGATGCCATTATCTAGAATCCGTATGTATTTCTACTGATATCTAGCAATGCTCAACTCTATAAAACAACTGTTTATGCTTTCAGTTTATGTTGATCAGACTTTCTTCCACAGCAAATGGATTTAAAAGAGCGGCGATGTGGCAAATCTGTATCTTCATTTCACAGCAGAGTCACGTGTTGGAAAACCCATCTGACAATCTTCTGGACAGTTAGTTAATGTTGCCATTCTGAATTTATTTAAGTCAATCAACAAATCTTATGAATAGCTGTGGAATAGGATTTGGTTAACTCTTAAATGTTCCTTAAGAGTTAACCAAACAGATCATGTCTATGTAGGTTTCTATCTTCCATACACCTTCTCTCCTTCCCTCCAGACTCTCTGGAGGTCTCTGTCTCTGAAGAGGAGGTTCCCCCTGAGCAGCAGCTCTGTGAGCAGGAGTGGAGCTCCGGTTTGGGGGAGGAGGACCCAGAGCCCACACAGATTAAAAAGGAAGAGGAGGAACTCAGAACCAGCCAGGAGGAAGAACAGGACGAAGGGGTGGAGCTTGATATTGTGAAGTTTAAATTCACTCCCTCCTGTGTGAAACATGAATGTAATCAGGAAGAACCACTGTGGTCCCTGACTCCTCCCCCAACCCAGACTGTGGAGAACAGAGAGGCTGATTTACCTCAGAGACCTTCTGGCACGGTGACCAGCCTAAAGAGTCCCAACACTCCCAGTGACCCAGAACAACTAGACACCAACCCAGAAATCAATTCCAACCCCCCACTGAAGAAATGTGGCTCCAAACCCACCATGCCTAGAAAACCTCACCACTGTCATGACCGGTTCAGACAGAAGGGAGACAGAACACACCATAAACTGACTCACACAAGAAAGAAATCCTACAACTGTAATGACTGTGGGAAAAGCTTTAGTCAGAGGGGGAACCTGACAAAACACATAATGATCCACACAGGAGAGAAACCCTTTAGCTGTGGTGTCTGTGGGAAAAGCTTCAGTCAGAAGGGAAACTTAACCAAACACACACTGACTCACATGGGAGACAAGCAATTTAGTTGTGGAAGATGTGGGAGAAGTTTCAGCCAGAAACAGGACCTAACCGGGCACTTGTCGACTCACACGGGAGAGAAATCATTTTGCTGCAGCGACTGTGGGAAAAGCTTCAGTCAGAAGGGGACCCTGAACAGACATAAACTGACTCACTCAGGTGAGAAACCATTTACCTGTGGTGACTGTGGAAAAAGCTTCAATTCGAAATGGCACCTTAACTTGCACATACTGACTCACACAGGAGAGAAACCGTTTGTCTGTGGTGACTGTGGGAAAAGCTTCAGTCAGAAGGGGCACCTGAAATTGCACATACTGACTCACACAGGGGAGAAACCGTTTGTCTGTGGTGACTGTGGGAAAAGCTTCCATGAAAAGGGAGACTTGAATAGGCACCTGAGGACTCACACAGGGGAGAAACCGTTTGTCTGTGGTCATTGTGGTAAAAGTTTTAATCAGAAGGGGAATCTGACCACTCACATACAGACTCACACAAAAAACAAACATGGCTGCACAATCTGTTGTGACCAATTCAGTAAGAAGACTGATCTGCTGACTCATGTGAAAAACCTCCACAAAGAATCCAGACAAGACAAAGGCGTGACAAGACAAGAAAATGAGGACTTGAATGCACAGAGTGTACAAAGCTAGAATACCGTGACACTGAAAGTACCTTCCTTAGAATACATTCCTTAGCAGCAGTACACGGTCTACAGAGGTTTATCACAGGCAGGTCTGGGACCATATGATATGGTAGGAAATCATCCTCAATGAAAAGTGATACGCTAATACAAGGCATAACTCTGCTTTAATAATTAATTAAAAGTTGGTATTCAATCAATTTATTAGTGCAGAGAAATACTCTTTATGTATGCATAATGTGGCTCAGTTATTGCAATTTAACATGTCCTACATTTTTATTGTCATAGGCTACATTTACAGCTCAGTTATATTTTAGACCATTTAGTTGTTTGTATCATATTGTACATTTTACAGCTTCCTCACATCATAAGTATGTGCAAATGTCCTGTTTGGTTAAATTTTTAACATATACATTATGCTAATTCTTATGTAATTAAACCTATTATAACGCAAGTTATAATCATTTGTGGAGTTTCCAGTTTTATGAATACTGATATACCACAATGAAATGTTTCACCTTATATTTATATCCCAGTGAAACAGGAGATATTTGATGCCCACTTAAGACGTCACAATGCAGTAGTGAGGAACAGAAGCGTGAAGACTGCAACACTTTAACTTTAGGTCTCACATACATACATGACACAGGATCAGCTAAAATACCTAGAAACTGTTCTTGGGCGACAAAAACAGAAAACAACGCATATATGTGAGGAAACGCACCAGCAGATGTGCCTAAATATGTATACTTTTATAGCGCTCTAGCTTAACAACAACATTGGGCAGAATATTAGCTGCCAATAGGAGGGGGGCCACACGTAGACAAAGTACTAACAACGCATATAAGAGTGCAGTTCATTAGGGAGGGGGCTTCTGTTTAATTTTTAATCTTCTTTCTTCTTGATTGGGATGCATTGCTTTCTGTAAAGGCTCTTCGGGGTTTACTCTTTTAAGTTTAATCAGACAAAACGTTAACATGTTTGTCACTCACTTCCCTCTGCTAATGTCTCATCCGAGGGACGTGACATAGTGGGACAGGAAAGATTCAGCTTAACAGTAGGGAGAAGAATGAAATACCTAACGATGCTAGAGAGAGGTAATGTGTCCCTCAGGACCGAAAACGAGACAGAGACGCTACTATTCTGCAGGGACAGACTACCTCACCGATGTGACCTAGATGGGGTAAGAGACATGAAAATTAGACGAGCCGGTTAGTGTGGGACAGGCCAACCACTGTGGGGATGTCGTGGCCTCCCGGAGCAATTCACGCTTTCCAGGGCTGATGTATGGAGGCGGTGTGGCGGCACGGCAGTACGGAAACTAGTCGGCTGGACGGGTGTGTGCTCCCTCGTCCAGTTGGTCGTGCCATTTACGATGGTGTCAGAGCCACCAGAACAGAATAGCTTTGGATATGTTATTGGCTGTGAAAGGTGATGTATGTGTGAAAGGCGATGTATGTGTGAAAGGCGATGTACGTGTGAAAGGTGATGTATGTGTTGTTTGGAGAATCATGTTGTACAGTCATACCCAATAACACCGCTCCTAATAGGTCGATAATCAAGGCCTTACTGGGTTTAACGTCATTGGCTGCAGAACTAAAAACCACGCGGGCAGTGACACCTCACTTGGTTGGATGAATGGATACCGTGTTGGTAAATGGAAAACAATGATAACCCCTGTATTAGTATATTTGATTGTAACAGCTGCTGTCATGGCTACCTGCGGCTGCTGTGTGATCCCTTGTGTCCCAGGCTTGGCACTGCGGACCACTGAGACTTGACTGACCAGAACCAGAACCATGCCGATGCGAGGGGACCTGGTCAATGACCCGACTCTTCCCTTCCTGGATGGTCTGGATGTGGATCACGAGATAGATCAATATGTTAACTCGGTTTGTGTGTACTGATTCTGTTTGTCTTTATTACTTCTGCATTATTCTCATTCACTTGACTGTACTAATTGTTTGTGTGTACCGACGAGACCTATGCGTTGTGCTTTTTAGAGTTTCATATAGGAGGGGGGACACACGTAGACAAAGTACTAACAACGCATATAAGAGTGCAGTTCACTAGGGAGGGGGTTTCTGCTTCTGCTTAATTTTAATCTGCTTTCTTCTTGATAGGGATGCATTGCCATCTGTAAAGGCTCGTCGGGGTTACTCTTTTATTCTTTTATTCTCACCATCTTGCATTAAAATAGTTCGAACTATAACCTGTTCATTCTCTTGATTCCAATGAAGTCAATTTGATGCATAAAAGACAATCCTGAGAAGTCTTCTTCAGTTCACTGGTCAAAGAGTGAAGCTGGTCAGTAAACACTAGACTTCCTGCAGGCCTGCCACTCTGCAAAGCTTAAAAACACCTCCTGGCTGTTACCATAAAACAGTTAATGTTTTAATAAGAAGATTCAGAATTATAATGAAAATGACATGAACTATTTAAAGAGCCTTTCCATGCACTGCTTTTCCAATGCAACCAGTGGAGAGAAGTTTAAGAACTGTGCAAACTAGGCTCAATTTAAACAGAATAATTAACTGCTAATCCCAAGTTGCATTGCTGTCACAGTTGTCATGGTCACAGACACATATTGATGAAAGTTTAGCACACACTTTTAGCACATCTGAATACATTTTTTGAGTCTGACTGACTTTGTTAAATAGCGTAGTGGCTAGAGACATGGACCTGGAAACTATAGGTCCCACATTCAAATCCTCCGATGGGCAAAAACTTTGCTGGCTACAACCTTCAGTATCTACATTATAGTAACTCAAAAATAAAACTGTTTACGGTTATATTGCGACTGTTTCTGGAGGATTTTCGAAAGTACGCATCTGTACATGTGCTTGTAGGGGTTTCTAATATTCTCTCGTCTTTTCACTAGACGACAAAGTCAGTTATCACCTATATTAATAGTTACAGTATCAATGTAATTCACCAATGAAAGAAACACAAATATTTTTGTGCCATGAAATGAAATAGCTAGGAATTACTCAATTCTTATTGCTTTTCCTAGGAAGTTAGTAGATACTAGTAAGCATGTTACTGACTAATAAGCTGTTAAAACTGTTCATAGATGCTATTTGTGGTGGAAGTAAAGTTAGTTAACAAGAAGCGTTAGCCAGTTTAGCACAATGCTCCATGGTGTCTAGCCATGCATATAGCGCCGTGGCGTAGTGGTCAGACAGTGTGTCTCACATGGGAGACCTGAGTTTGAATCCAGTGAGGGCAGGAGTACTTCATTTTAACTGTGGGCCAGCTGAACTAGGCTTGCCATGTTCCCTTTCTGGTTTTCCTATACATTATATACCTACATTGCATTTCTTAAACCAGATAAGATGTACACTGGTGTTTTAAACACCTCCCACCACCACTGGCTCATTACGGCATACGGGTGCGTGGCCATGTGCACAAGAATGTGTGTGTGTGTTTGTCAATCTGTAAATGTGTGTGTGTGTGTGTGTGTGTGTGTGTTTGTTAATGTGTAAACTAGTGTGTGTGTGTGTTTGTGTGTGTCAGTGTTTACCAAAGTCCTGAGGTGAAAACATGATCTCATATTTTATTTAAATTCAACCCACCTTGTCCAGGAAGAGTCTCTGAAAAACATTTAAAACATCCTGTTCTGCCATCTAGGCTCATCAGTCTCCAGTCTACCAACTGGTCTCTGTTACTTCATCTTTGTCTCTGAGGTGTTCAGTCTCCAGTCTACCAACTGGTCTCTGTTACTTCATCTTTGTCTCTGAGGTGTTCAGTCTCCAGTCTACCAACTGGACTGTTACTTCACCTTTGTCTCTGAGGTGTTCAGTCTCCAGTCTACCAACTGGTCTCTGTTACTTCATCTTTGTCTCTGAGGTGTTCAGTCTCCAGTCTACCAACTGGACTGTTACTTCACCTTTGTCTCTGAGGTGTTCAGTCTTCAGGTGATGATGGAGTTGAAGCATCTCTCTGCTCTCTTTTTTCTTTCTCTCCTATGTCCTGGACTCTCTCATGTGGTGGACGTGTTCAGTGATGAATGTGAGATGTTTTTTCTGGATGGGAAAATTCCAAATATTCCAAGTATTTTGGTTGATGGAAATGTCCAAAACCAGAACAGACACAAGCCAATCTGCCAGTTCTACAAGAACAGCTACAGGTTTGCAACTCTCTACGACACGATCAACAAGATTCCTGTGTTCTCAGCCTACAAGTTCACTGGTGTCCAAGGAAAAAGACCAACTATGGACTCTATGATTGAGCCGCAGGTAGGTCTGCTTTTTCTTCATATCAAACCAAATCTACCAGAATAATCTACAACATCACAGACATAAAGAGCTGCTTGAAAGTATGTGAACCCCTTGTGCAATTATATGTTTTTTAAGTGTTCCCATGAAATCTTTATTTAATCAGAATTTTGATTAAATTTAGTAAATCTTTATTAAAAACAAATGCACTTCATCTCAGGACTTTGTGAATCCAACAGACTTTAATGAAAATCATACAATAATGACAGACATTAAACCCAGGTCTTTCTGCAGATACACCCCCAATGTTCTGAGTCCGGACCACGGCTTTTATACAGAACTTTCACACATTATGCCATCTGACTATTCATCTGGTTGGCAACCCCCAAAGGAGGGGTGCGCCTCTTATCTTCTACCTCCCTGAATGCTCGTAATTTGTGACAGTAATTCAAAACATCCACAATGTTCATTTACTATTGACTTTAATTGAAAAAAGACAAATGTCTCCCGTTTACATTACCAGCATCATTGTAAAACCACTTACATCCAAATAGCATAATAGTTATTGCATCTGTGTTTGGATCCAAACATGGTGGGTTCATGACTCGATTTCACCATTATATCTTATGTATATAACGTATCAATGTATATTAAAATTGCAATGTCATTCAATTTACACAGTTAAATATATTGTGACATTCTTGGTACGACAGAGTTGATACATATAGCTATGCGACAGCTGTAAAAGGACCGACACGTCCTTTAATAGATGAGTATAAGAGTTCTGAAATTCTGAACTTTTGTCTCATACTCATCTTTTGATCTTAAACCCAAATAGAATTTGCCCTGCCGTTCCAATGCTTTTGGAGGGGACAGTAGGTGAGACACCATCTAGAACATCAGAGGGGGGAATTGAACTGGGGTCATTAGGAGATATTTTCATTGTTGAATTCAAGAGTTTCCATTAGACCCCAGGGACTGTAAACATTCCATATAGTCCACAAATCCAAATACTCACCAATAAAATGCGGGCAACAGAACAAGGATTAACTGAACTGAAGTGTGTTTATGTTTAATGCCAAACCAGCCCTGTGATGCCATGAACTTGCTCTCTGTAGTAATTTGTTGTTAATGTCGCTGTGAAGGACATATAAGTATTCATTTGGGTTTGAACAGTCATTTACCTGGAAATTGACTGGAGATGACTTGGGATCACACTTTGGTTTCACAACAACGATTCCGGGAAAACACTGACAGGAAAACATTGTTCTCACAGCTGGTGAGATAACAGAACAGTTATAGCTCATAGAAAACCGAACAGTTATAGCCCATAGATAACTGAACAGTTATAGCCCATAGATAACTGAACAGTTATAGCCCATAGATAACAGAACAGTAGATGGGCTGATGTCATAGAGCCCATAGATAACCGAACGGTAGATGGGCTGATGTCATAGAGCCCATAGATAAGAGGACAGTAAATAAGCTAGCCATTTGGCAGCCATCTTACCTGGGACCTGTTCTAAACCCTCTACAATAAATACACAGTAGAAGTGGCATTTGAAGTTCTTTTAACGGTTTCCTTTCCTTCAATAAATAACCACTATCATGCTTATTGTAGGGCTCACAATGACTGGATTTTTTTGAATAATAACAAACAAATACATTTGAAATAAGCATGTTTTCAATAATCTATAATCAATAATATATTTTAAGAATACAAGATGGCTCTGGTCTGTAAGTGGATACAGGAGAGTAGGCCAAACTTAAATATACTGTAGTGCAATTGTATATTACTTTATCTACAAAGATAACAGCAATTAACTGTAATTTTACATGGTAATATGTGCATATATATATATATATATATATATATATATATATATATATATATATATATATATATATATATATATATATACAGTGGTCTGCAAAAGTTTGGGCAACCTTGTTAATGTCCATGATTTTCCTTCATAAATCGTTGGTTCTTAGGATAAAAAAAATCAGTTAAATATATCATATAGGAGACAAACACAGTGATATTTGAGAAGTGAAACGAAGTTTATACCATTTACAGGAAG
>JACXGJ010004404.1:0-2500 GCA_016801105.1 Esox niger
ACCAAAATAAACCACAACTACTGTGCACAAACATTCAACATAAGTAGGTTCCCCAATTGGAGGCAATAACGAACACCTGCCTCCAATTGGGGAGACCACAACACATAGAGGTGGCTAGAGTCACCTATTTAGGCCATGTCCTGGCTATGGCCCCAGCCAGCGCAAAGATGGCTAGGGGCATAGCCAGGACATGACATACAGTATCACATCTTTTTTAGGTTTGCTCTATGGTTAGGCCCCTCATCGCGATACAATTTATACGATATTTTGTTGTTACCCTAAAAATGCTTTAGCCTAAAGGTGATTTGTTTCAACCAGTTTTGTTTGTTGCCACCCAAATATTGACACTCTACGGACAAATTTGAATCAGTGTCAGGCCTCAAGAAGGTTCAAAGGAGTCCGTGCCGACCACACTGTTGGGCTACTCTGGACACGGATTAAAACTCTGCGTCCAACTGTTTGACTCAGAGTGATGACATTAGGCACACGTGCTTGGTGATATTAGTCCCACTAACGCCAGCGATGTCTCACACACAATTGGAACGATAAACGTCGGTTGTTGTAGCGTCGTGTCGCCGAGATGCAGGGGCACAGGATGCCTCGTTTGCGGAGAACGACGTATTCATCCGTGCCTTCTTATCAAAAGAGACATGCTTTCTAGCATCTTCACTTCTTCATAGGGATCTGTGTCTGAAATTAATGTACCTGACAAAGCTGTTAAAAGTGCAAAACAATTCAAGAATGACAGTAGAGTCTCATAGAGGAAGTCTACCCCAGATCCACGATTAATTCACCAATGGCAGCTTGACTGTTTCAGCACTCATCAGAAAGCGTTGATGGTGTGAGATTCAGAATTGTGTTTCCCTTATTTCACTGTTAGAGTCTCACATGCCCTGGCAAGAACAGGCTTCTAGACACTTCTTAAGAATCAGCTCAGAAATGATTGTTCGGCTGAATAAGTATGGAACATATGAATAAAAAAAGAATTGATGTCAGTATGAATTTCAGCATCCAATCACTTGAAATGGAACACTTGAACACTACAAGTAGGGAGTTGCCAAATAATGACAAACCTTTTTGGAGAGTTAATGGTGAAAGGCTTTTATTA
Source organism: Esox niger (assembly GCA_016801105.1). Lineage (NCBI taxonomy): Eukaryota > Metazoa > Chordata > Actinopteri > Esociformes > Esocidae > Esox > Esox niger. Next base: position 1,109 of record JACXGJ010004404.1, read on the forward strand.
GGCATTACTCCGCATCTCAGTCTGAAGTGTCAGTAGGTGTATAGAACAAACAACAGCAGCTGTAGTTTTGTTTTCCTGGCAAACCCCCACCCTTCAAATTTAGAAAACACTTTTGACTATTTGGATAGTCAAGATTGCCATCTGCAGATACAAACAAAAAGATGTTTGCACTATCAACAAACTATCACAAATCTAAGGTTGGGGTTAGATTATATGTAAAGGTTAGCGTAACGGTTAGGATTAAGATTGAGGATAGGTTGAATGTTAGTAAACAGTTAATTGAATTGTCATTGACAGTCTGTAGAAAGTCTATAAAGCATCAAAAGATGCTTTTTGAAATAGAGTAGTTGGTATAGACCACTGTACTGCTGAATAGATATTGCCCTGTAATGAACGTGATCATTTCACACTGTGTGTATTCCCTGCCTGTATTAATTGCCTGAGCTGTTAGAGCTGTAAACAAGACTGAGTCAGCACACATTACCGAGATGTAATTTGGTTTGTTCTGGGTCAACAGACTTCAGCCTCCTGATGGAGCGGTCTTCGACACTGTGGCATGGCTTCTGTTCTGAATAATGCTGTTTAATGGCTGAAAACATAGAGGGCCTATAATGAACAGGCTGCAAATAAACGTTGAACATACAATTAAACACAGTGTATCATGTAACATAAGTAAACATCTCTACTATAACCACACATTCTGTTGTGTATTTTCGAACATACTGTGGTTCTGTTAGAGGGTGTGATTGTGTTATTATACATTAATCAGATAATTTATTTCTGACAATTAAACCATTAGGATAATAATTTGCGACTGAGGATTAATGAGTTGATTATAGGAGTTAAATGTTTACAGAGAGGTTGGAATATGTTCAGTAAATATTGTTCAAAAACAGGACATCATATCATGCCACACGATTGTTCACTTTAATTAGTCCGGAAACCTCAAATGTCCCCCTGGGATTCATTATCCCAACCTAAATATGCATTCTTAATTATTTAATTCATGATAATGTTTGTGGAAATTGCAAATTGCTAAATTTCAGACCAATCTTTTATTTGTTCAAATTAGAATTCACAAAGGACCCATATCACAAATATTGGATGACATACCATAAATGAAAGAGAAGAACATGCCTTTACCTGTTTGAGGTGCTATACCAACAAATAAAGCAATTTACCACATGCAAAATGTTTCAATACTAATTGCTTTGATCCTGCCTTTTCAAAAGGGTAGAAAGGGGTTACAACCCTCTCAAGCCAAACCCTAGAACAAGCCACCATCAAGGGCAATAAATGGCACTATGCCAAAACTAAAACAGTCAATCATGCTTGAGATGACTTGGAAAGAAAATAGTCTAGTATTTGTGGTTTAATATATAGTATGGTCTT
>JACXGJ010004404.1:5000-45625 GCA_016801105.1 Esox niger
TGTCTAAGGGCCATTTTAGAGGTAACGGATTGAGCGTGTACGACTTCCAATTTACACTGTTTTCTCGGGCATCACGTAAGTGTACGAGCTATGGCAAACCCTTACTTCAGCAGACAAAAGTGCTAACAGTAGATGAATTAAAGGTTACCCGTGGTGTATGATGAATGTCACACCAAAACAAATTACCACAGGAAAAAAGACTAATGAAGACTTTTGCTGGGAGCCAGAGGCCAGTCAATAATTAGAGGTGCAGTCACTGTCTTGATATTTTATTTTCCTGTAGGCCCTGCCATTTTTAAGCTACAATTTAATTGCCAGTAGGTTGGTTCCCTGTTTGTTGTATGTCACTCTATAGTAGCACAATGTATTAAAAAGATATTCACAGTTGTATATTTAAACAGGTGCCATCAGTTTAACGTAGGTTGAAATGGGAAGTTTCAATAAAACACATTCTAACAATGTTTTAAGTTTACTTTCCTCCGTCTTTTTATCTCTAAAATATTATGTTTAATTGAATTTATGCACCGGGGAGCTCCCTTTGATCCCTCAGAAAAGTCCCATCCGTGCGCTAAAGTGCTATGAGTGGTTGACAGTCAGTGCATATTGGTTGTTTGTGAGAAGGGAGAAATAATCACACAAATAAGACATCAAAGATAGATTGCGAATTAAAATATGCAGTTAAAAATTATTCAGATTGCTCTGGGATGGAAGAGAGAAAAATATTCCCTAGAAGTGTCCAACCGGATAAGATCAAAACTCAGAACACTGATAGCAAATAGGCATGAAATGGGTAGGAACGACATCAGGAATATCAGAGCTTTTGTTTTAGAGCCATGGCCAACACTGCCTTGCTGTCCTCCCTTTGACTTCATGGAATCCCTTTTTTTACTTTGCCAAAATGTTCCCACATAATACGAACCCTTGTCATGGTACAAAAAACACATTCCTTGTTCATGGCTGGGAAAAGAAAATGCTTGGTGCAACAAAAGCAAACCCCACACGTCATATATCCTGTGATCATTCCAACCTTTCTACACCTTTGTGCAGATACACTGCAATTGCTTGCCACCGTCGCTCTGGGACATGGCGATCCTTTGCGTCATGGAACATGTATCCAGCATGGTGCTGGAATGCAGACAATCCGAACCTGGCATTCTACCGGCTAGAGACTGCATAGACTGGTAACATGTCTGTACTTTAAAGCTGAAAAGTATAGCTGGCAGTGAGAGAAGTGTATCCATAAACCTTGCCTTTAGTAGTTGTATGTTGAGTGATATTTCTTCAGAAATGTTTGAGCATTGCTTTGTGTCTTGAAAAGCAGAAAGGAGTGAAAGAGAATAAGGGGAAGAAAGGTTCAGTGATGGAGAAGAAGGCTTCTTTTTTGTCTAATTCTCTTGTTAAGTGGCACAGAGAGGCATGATTCAAAGCATGGCCCATCTTGCCTAATTAACACTTTGAAAGATAAAAGCAGTTTATTAAATCAATCAGGATGATGGTTGTTTGTGAATCCCAGCAGATAAGGCTATTTGCATATTAACTTTGCAATTCTAACCTACATTCGAGAATCTTCTGAGATTGTGGCCAGCTTCAATGTAAATATTTTCCTGACTACTGTACATGCTTTAAAGTTTCATTGCTTGGTGGATTCTCTAGTGGATTTTTATTCATTAAAAAATAAATAGATAGATACATCGGCAAATGGATAAATAGACAAACAAATGAATAAACAAATACCAATAGCAGGACACAGGGAAAGTTGTGCTTCATATTTTAGGACAAATTAAGCAAAATCTATCTGGTTCTTAATTTATTATTAGATATTCCAAACACATGGTCTTAAATGAATATGAAAGGGGACAAACATGACTGTGAGTGAACAAAATAAGTGCCCTTGAGTTGGCGACCACATTGTTAAGTGAGTGTTTAAAAGTGCCCTGCCAACATTCAGTTCAGCTCCCAGCAGTGAGCTGGAGGCATGGTGCGCATGGCGAGGAAGATGGTATTGGAGGATAAATGCTGGGTTATAAGAGGTTGTGTTATAATTAGTTGCAAATGAATTATAGAGGGTTCTCATGGATAAGACACAGGGTATATCCCAAATGGTACTCTGTTATAGTACACTTCTTTTGACTGGAGCCCTACATGATATATGGACTGTGGTGAAAAGGAGTGCACAGTAAAGGGAACAGAGTACCATTTAAGACCTATTGTGGGTTTGAGGTCCGGTACAGATGAAAGGGTAGCACTGACAAATTAAGCAAGATGTATTACTGGAGACAATGTTCTGAACACAAGTGTCAATGAAAGCATGGCTAAGGCATGACTTCTCTACATTTCTTTCCTAAAGCCTGACTTCTATTGTGATTTATCATGTTTGGGATCAATATAATGTAGCAATATGTTGAGAAGATGCAAATGGATACATAATGCAGCGTATGGTTCTTTCTTCAAAACTATCCACAACAATATTAACTATTTATTATTATTTTGTTGAGAGACATGCCCTATAGGCACACAATTCCATCACAACATTAGAGCAAGATATACATCATAGTTAGACAAATTTAGATAGATCAACATTTGCATGAAAAATTCCCATTTGTAAGATTAGTTTTACAATAACAGCGTGCATGGATTTAATAAAATCCACCATCGTTGTCTATAATCTGTTTTAATTTTCCATTTGGCCATTTGAATGGTTTTGACAGTACTGATGCTGTATCGTCCCTTACTTCCATATAAATATGAATGTAGTGTATATTCTGCAAGTTAATTTAGTGAAAATCTAAATATAATTGTTTTCTCCTAGACTGCCAAAGTAGTCCAGAAATATAATTGTATGGTTCTGGAGGTGAAACAGCCCTTTAATGATATAATAATAATTACTTTCTGTCCATTGTTCAAATTGTGCCCATTATTTGCGTCGTTCTACAAAACTCCTTTTGGACTTAAAATAAATCTTATTCTAAAGCAGGGGTACTCAATTCTTACACTATAAGGTCTGGAGAATACTCGTTTACTCTTCTTCCTCATCATTACTTGTACTCACTTGGTGTCCTGGGTCTAAATTTGACTTTACTGAAAACACTGTGTAGCAACACAATGTCTGAACACAACAGTGAAAACATATTAGGATAAGAGAAACAATGCCTTTGGAAAATATTTGGACCACTACACTTTCTCCACATTTTGTTGTGTTTTAGATTGAATTAATAGTTGATAAAGTTCATATTTTGGCCATCAATCTACCCACAATACCCCATTATGACAAAGCAGTAATCCAGCTTTTGTGGTGTAATGGTTAGATGGACGCTGCCTGAAAGACCCAAAGAGCATGAGGAAAAAGATTCTCTGGTCTGATGAAACAAATTCAAATTATTAAAACCGGATGCCTAGTGCTACATCTGTCAAAGATTTGGTAGCAATCACATCATAGCTAACACCATCCCTACATGCATAGTAGTTGGAGCATCATGCTGTGGGGTTGCTTCTCAGAAGCAGTGCCCAGGATACTGGTCAGTAGCAAATACAGAGAGGTCTTTGAATAAAACCTGAACCATTGTGCACAGGACATTAGACTGGAGTGACGAGTAATCTTTCAGAACAACAATTCGCTTTACACAGCCAAGACAATGCTGGATTGGCTTCATTATAAGTCTGTTAATGTCCTTGAGAGGCCCAGCCAAAGCCTGGACTTGGATTTAATAATAATATCAGAAAAGGAGCCAGGCAATCGTAGCTCAGCCGGCCTGCAATTGAATGTGAGAAATGTTGTTGCCTCGCAGATTCGAACCCGGGTTTCCCCCGTGAGTGTTTGTGTCTTTAGCTACTACGCTAAAGAGTTATAAGTGTGTGAGTGTTGATACCATGACATTAGAGAACGCATTATGCCAAGTCTGAATATCTTGCTAGACACCATTAAGCATTGTGTTAAACTGTCTGTTTCTTATTATGTTTGCCTCCACCACAAATAGCATCTATGAAGTGTATGGCTTTTGCCACTGACCGCTTTTGCAGTTTATTAGCCAGTAATAGACTTACTAGTATGTACAAACTTATTAATTAGAATAGTCATAAGAATTGAGCAGTTTCTATCGAGACTGAATACAATCTGTCCTAATTACCCCAAAACAATGCATGGATGCGTACTTCGAAAATCCACCAGAAATAGTTGCAATATAACCGTAAACTGTTTTATTTTAGGCTTACTATAACGTAGTTCCTGAAGGTTTTAGCCAGCAACGTTTTTGTCTTTCCTTACCCAAAAAGCATGCCCAGATGTGTACTTCAAAAACGCACCAGAAATGGCAACTGAAGGTCGTGGCCAGAGAAGTATTTGTGTAATCCAAATGCATAATTTGTATTGACTGTGATGATACTTGAAAGCGGTACCCATTGGACTCTAACCACGATGCTCTTTAATAAAGGGGAGTCAGTCAGTCCCTCAGTCGGTCCCTCAGTCAGTGATGGCCATTTGAGGCTTCATTAGTGTTATTTTAGCAGCAGAATATTATGCTTGCAGCACTCAGATTTTCTTTATTATTATAAAAGCCATTATTGAAATCTATAAGGCAATATAGTTAGCAATCGTGTCTGTGAAAATTGACATACAAAAATAATATTGGAGCAGACATTAAATATAAAATGTACAGAATAGATTGTTAACTATATTACCTTATATATTTAAATTATGGCTTTTATTTTGTAAAAGGAAATCTGAGTTAGTGCTGCTAGCAAAATATCCTGCTGCTAGAAGAACAGTAATGAAGCCTTGAATGGACATCACTACAGTCAGTCAATCAGTAAGACATTCGCTCTTCTTGGCAGGTTTTGTTTTACAAAAAAAGTTAAATATCGGCTTTCACAATCACATTTCACTACTTTTTTCCAGGCATTAGTGGTTTCCATAGGCACAGGTAACTGTTTTTTACATACCAACTTGATTTGTTTTTACTTTATTATTGTAGCTTATGTTTTGACAGATAGCTTGAGTGTGTTGTAAAGCAAACCGAATACTATTATCTTATTACTTATTACTGATCTATTTATCAGTTTGTATTTCCACAGTTAGTTCCTAGAGTTCTTTTGTGTTTTTGGTGACAAGCTGTATTCAGGGAAAAACACTGTCTAACATGTGTGGTCAACTTTCTAACAGGCATTATTTTGTCAAAGTGAATGCACAGTTATTTCAAACCTAGTACATCTCCATGTGTACAGAAGTCAATGTATATTTATTGAATTAGGTATTGTTGCATCATTTTGAAGGACGAGGAATTACAGTGACTGAATCTTAAGCAGGTTATTTCATATTGGAAATGTGCTGATTTAACTGCCAGTTTGTACTTATGTTTAATTGGATGTTAACTTACCATTACATTGTGTTTTTGGTTCGCAAGCTTTGCCATGTCTCCCACCCTTAAAATGCAGGTGAGAACCCTCGTTTGGCCTCTCTCTTCTGTCTTCCTCACCTAGAAAAGATTTAGGTTTCCTATGTTTTCTCCAATAAGAAACGCTACATTAACCACAAGACTGTTGGCTAATAAAGCTAAAGCTGCACCAGAGAGAGTGAACCAAAGTAGACATCTGACTGATGGATGCAACCCGACCGTATTATATTTTATCTGGGTGGCACCACTCTCATCAGCAGTTGATACAAATTACTTAAACAGAAACCCCAAGAGAACAACAAGAAATGGAAGAAGCTTGGCTAAGAATCACTTCCAAGCAGAGACCTAGCACGGTGGCAAACTTGGAGGTGTGGCCAATCTTCTTAAAAAAAGGTTTTAAACAACATGGTCCTTAGCTTCAAGTTGCTGCAGTCTCTTTTGTATCGCCAAGCAGACTACAAGAGTCAATGTTTTTAGTCATTCTTGAGCAACTACGCTCCACTGCCTTGCTCTAGGGCACAACATAAACAGATTTGACCAAGCAACCATTTTGGTTTCAAACCCGTTCTACTAGGCTATCTGCTGCCTAAATTGCTAGCTAGTTTATCCTAGCTCCAGATTAAGCCTGGTTTATTTATGGTATTTTTGTGCGAATTCCATGATTGAATGAGTTAACAACGCCTACCTGGTATTTATTAATCTTATGAATGAAAAAGTCTTCAGAGATACACTCCTGTTCTAGATGGGAAATAATCTAATTTCAGATAATAAAAAAAACATAATTTTTATCACAAATAATTTTCATTTCAAATAATTTCTTCTCAATGCATTAACTGTTACTACCGACCACAATATGCCTACCCCCCACCCCCTGCCAACACACAGAGCCTTTCCAGATGGAATCTGGAGCTTTAGTGACAAATCTGAAATTATGATTATTTATTATTATCCCTGCTTGGTAAATGCGATACAGCTTACAGTAGATAGATAACATGTCCACAGAGATAAAACTAGCTCTATCTCTGTGTTAAGGGTAATATCCCCCAGGAGTATAATGTTTATAGTACTGAGGATTGTGGCTAGCACATTAGTGCTGGGATCACCCGACCTGTTCGTGCTCCTGAGTCCCGCTCACTAGAACTGAACGACATTCCCTATCAGATGATTTTTCCCGAATTCCTGATTCTATTTTCTCTTTGTGAGTCAAGTTTTATTTGTCCTATTCCTTATTATGTGAACACTGTGAAAGGCACCGTATATACATCACATGGTTTTATTCTGTTCTACGGCCCGTCTCGGAAAGGCACGGACAATATTTCTATCACTCCATAATACAGTTATTTCTTTACAAATGTTTGATTATACTGCCGCCTTAATAAACTTTACTTTCTTACCTATTAAAACACAAGCGGTACTTGCAAGTAATCACTCTGACAATGTCAGCATATTGATGACACACGACGGTGCCACTGAAGGACACATTTCCCTTTCTTTCTGCTGGAATACCGGCACAAAGGTATCAAAGCCTCAGAGTTCTTGGCTAACTCCCATATGGACAAAGTAAAAAAAGAAGAATGTGAGATCAATGCACTGAGGTGCTAATCCTGGTGCCTATCAATCAATAATAGGGTTTAAATGGACATGAGTGACACTACAATGGGAAAGTCAGTACGTACTAACTGTTCTAAACAAAGCTATCTTACATTCTATATGAGTATACTCAAACGGCACCATATTCCCTATATACAGTTGTGCATTACCTTTGACCACAGCACTCTGAACTCTGGTCATGAGTTGTACACCACAGTATTTAAATCGGTTGTCATTTGGGATAGAAAACTGCCAATGTTACACATTCACCGACTGAATTCAGGCACTGTGTGTCCAATCCATGTTCTCATTGATCACACTTGTAATACCAGAACAATATTAGTTTCTGTTGAAAATCTGAAAAGTTTGTCAATTTTCATAAGGGATCAAGCCTAACTACGCTGTGGATGAAATACAAAAGTAAAATTTCTGTTTTGAATAAAGTCAGAAAACCAGGAAAGGACCAATCCCATTTACAAACTTAAATAATCTGCTGATCCTTTAGTTTTAATTGCAAATGGGCAGGCTTAAATATCAGTTCAACTTTTCACGCTTGGAAACACCCTGTGTCACACTTACAGCACACAACCTAACGCTTGTTTCAACTTGCCATTGCTTGAACTCACTTCACAGTAAATAGAAGGCCAATTAAAGTGTGGAAGGATTAAAAACACGCAGAAAGCATTTCAATTTTTCCACTTTTGTTGAGAAAGGATAGTGAGACAGGCAAAAAAATACTCTCACTTATGATCTTAAAATAAAAGAAGGTTCAGAGTTATTGCCGGCAATTCGTCTCTTGAGAAGACCAAATCAAAGCAAGCAGGGCCGATGAGGAATCTACAAGTTTTTCTCTGCCTCTCTCCTCTCCGTCACGAGTGCAACTAACAAACAGCCAGCTTCGACCAATAGGCCAAGCTTAATGATCATCTATCAATGAGTAGAACACTGCTCTCATCCTTCTCCAATAAAATGATTACCAATCTCTGTTATTAGCCTGCCTTAGATACCCTCCTGTCTGAAGATGTCTGGATGGAGCTATTTATCAGGGTATTCCTTTTGTAAGGGAGGTTTCATTATAAGCAGGGATATACAAAACAGGTCTATGATAAAGGGAAAGCTAGGTATCCTGCGAATGGGGAGAATGACGCAAAATCAATGCCTTGTTTGTTTATTGCCCTGACCTTAGACCCTTTCTAGATCTGCTTCTAGATCTGCTGAGCCCCCTACTCCCCCCACCCACCCCCAAACCCCACGGCACACCAAACACACACACTAACACTGTACGTTTCCCAATCCCAATGGGGATCTTACACGTTATTCCCATTAGCAACCCAATTTTCCATCTCACCCCTAAACCCTGAATCTACCCCTAACCCTAATTCTAATTCTAACCCTACATGTTGTACTCCTTGAAGGATAGTAAAATATTTTACGCAACATCAAAAACAAACTTAAACAGTGACACAGACAGACAGACACACACACACAATAACCATTGCATTGGTTGGCTCGGTCCAGTTGAATTTTTCTATACAGACAGAAATGCATTCAGAACTACATTGTAGTTGATCCATTATCTGTGTCCCTTGAAGGACTGTGTACTACGCACACAAAACACACAAAACCACCCCCCCCCCTTCCCACACACACACACACACACACACACAGATACCGAACCCACAAAAACAACACAAAGATTTAAAGATTTAAATATCCGATGAGCTGTTTTACTCATTTGAAATGAACTTGTATTCCACAAATGAAATCATAAATAATATTCATGTAATTCAGATGTATAGTTTTACTTCTCACTCTAATGACAGGACATGGGTCCAGGGCTGGCTAGGAAATCCCCAAAGAGCTTTGTCACTTTGTACTTTTTATTAATGATTTGTGCTTTTCATGCGTATTTTCCAGACTCGCCTCTTGTCCATTGTGATGCGTTTGGAACAAGTTGCTGAGTTTTCCATCATGTTAGGGGTTACTTTCCACCCTCAACTCACTGTAAACATATGTGGGCCCCTTTTTTCATGACAATAACATTGCTTTTGGCAATATATACTTGTGAATACTAACTGACCAATGGTCAACGTAATCTGGTTCAGAACGATAGCTCCAAATTCTCTCTTGGGCGTCTGTAGTTACGAGTAAACAGTTTTTTGAAAGGAAACTTTTGAAGGAAAGTCATGTCTCAGTACTTCTTAGTCAAATTTGTTGAAAATAAAGATAACGGTTTGTCCTCTCTTTCCTTTCCAATGTGGTGACGTTTTCAGAAAGAGTATGGACACTGGTAGCCTAGCCTCGCTCAGCAAACCTAGCTATTGATCACATAACCAACTGCAGTCTACTGAAGGTCGAGTTATGATCAATATGAATTGAGCGTCTGGAAATAAATTTGAGCGACCTGACATTAATGAGGGGGAGGACCCTTACAATTTAAGGTGGAATGGATATCCATAATATCATACACTGTCACTTCATGGTGAAATTACCCGTTTGTCAACACTTTAATCATTATGTTCTAACACATACAATGCTTAAGGGTTTTGTCCTCCTGGAGTTATATTGTGTCTCCCTGAACCAACAACATAGTCTATAGCGTGAGTGGTGACAGTCGTTGTTGGCACAGTGGCACCTCAGGCGTCCACTCCAGCAGCGTGTCTCCATGTCTGTCGCTTGGTTGCTCACAGAGGCTTCGAGCCCTACCTGGGTCCTGTTTGTGCCATTAGCCACCGGGTGGAGGAATATTTCAGTGATCTCTTGTATCCCCAGGCTGGCCACTACAAATGAGTACAGGGAGGTTCCTCATAGCCACTGGACACGTTAGCGCTTGTCGAGGGAAATTGTGCTGTAGGCAGGTTTAGCTTTGTTTTATTACACACTATTACAGAAAGCTACAGTTTTTGGGTTAAAATAGCTAATGTTTAAAACATTTGCGCCCATTCTAAACTTCAATTATACTGTATACGGAATGTGCATTCGGTATCAAATCAATTAAAATGACAGCGAAGCGAAGAAAAAATCTTCGATTGTATAATGCGTAACAGAACTAATTAATATTTTAGAAAAGAAATACCCTGGTTGTGATTGTTTTCTTGAAGGAGATGTCGATCCATGTCCTCCTTAAATCTGATGACAGTGTGCAGTGGGCAGCAAGTATAGGTGGTCAATGCAATTAAATTGTAGACCTGAGTGTATTGAACTTTGTGCAATTATACATGGGTCATCTCTGGACAATATGCTGGCCATCTGGTAGCATCTGTGCTTTTTTCCCCACTAATAGAGTCCCTGCCATGGCTTTAGGCCACGGCAGGGAGTCCTGAACAGGTCACATGTTGTGTCTTTCAGCCATATTTAGGTCAGGCTTTTCTTTTTGGACAAGGGAATGCTTAATGCACAAAGGCAACGCAAGCCGAACCGAGACGCCGGGGCTCCAACCCCCCCCATCATCAGATGTGTAATGCCGTTCCAACGTTACACCTGCACGTCTTGTTTTCTTCCCACCCCTCGGGGGGAGACAGGGGGAGGAGCAGAAGGATAAACATATCGTTTTTTTTGTTAGCTGCCAGTGCCAGTTTAAAGGATTCACGTTGGTAAGGGTTCCTGTAACAATGAATTTAGTATGCAGATATGATGATATCGGGGGGGGTGTTGTGAGGGTGGGTGATACACTTCTGAACAATGCTGATATTCACAATATTTACAGGCAGTTAAACAAGGTATTTGGTGTTCAGTAAAGGTACGTTTTCTGCCAATTTCCAACAATTACATAACGCTAGATGTGCCTTAATGATAAGCTTCGGAACAAAAAACTCAATATCACTGTTTCCTTTTTTTCTTCAGGCACCTCTGATGTAACAGTGAATGCGATCTGCGTTTCTAAGCTCCAAAGAGATGGGACTTTGAAAATGTATGCAATGAAATTGTAGCGTAAAATTGACGTCCTGCCATGGCTTTCATTAAGATTAAAAAGAGCCACAAAAATGTAGGGTTGTGGCTATGCGCAAAACCAGTTAACCAAATATAAAAAAAACTAAATATCTAATGGCAATATAAAAATACATTTATAAGAAATGTATTTCCCATTTCCTGGAAAGTGTATCATGTACTTTAGATTGCATGATCGGCCAGGGATTGACTACGTAGTTGATCATATAACATCAGTGTTGTGGAATTCTCACATCTGACAGTTAACAAGATTAATTGTCTCATATGGAAACGAAGAAGATCCCTACACCCCCCCTCCCTTATCAAATACGATTGGCTTTTATTCCTGTAGGCGCTCCTAATGACCATGCTTTTAGATTCAGACCAAAAGGGCTGATCGGCTAATCAATTTGACAACCTAATTGATACAGGATGTTATTGGACAAGGAGGCAACAGTGAAGTGCATTAGAGATGTTGCACCAGACAGCTTTCAAAATAGCTACTAGTAGGTCATAGTAAAGCACCACAAGGGGTCACATGAGGTCAACGATGAGGTTAACCCTATCAGGAAAAGGTTTGACTTCAAGACCCGATTGTGTCAAGTTTATTAGCCACGGTCCAGTTTCATCAACCATGGTGTATTCGGGCTTGTCTTGGGCAAAGGAAGCTTCGATTTCAGTAAGTAACAGGGATCTGGAGTTTGGGTTTAACCGGGAACACGAACGCTCGCATGCCCTCACAGACACTTCTGGATGCAGTCACAAATGCTCAGACGCGAGTCTCTTTAGAGTCATCACGTGCGCACACGCAGATGCACGAGCAGACACACACGCACACGCAGACGCACGCACACACGCATGTGCAGAAGCGAGGGACTGCGAACAACAGGATGAGAATGAGATGACATTGGGAGAGAGATTGAGAGACAAAGGGAGAAACAGCCATAGAGGAAGAGTGACAGGGTGAGGGGGAAAAAAGGGAAAAGGGAGAAAGAGTGAGGGCGTGCTGAAATGCAACGCGAGAGCAAAGGAAAGAAAAAAAGGCCTGCATATAATTAAAAAGTACTTTTTTGTCCTTCTAAACCACATTCAAATGTGCAGGTTTGTTTTCAGTATAAAGCCTGTGACTTTGATCACCGCTAATTAGATGCTCACTAGTTTCCTTCCATAGCGTACCTACAGCTCACTGGGTTGTATAGGTTATCTTCATAATCTCTGGTTGCTAGCTCTGGACCAGGGCAGCGGCTTCTCAAAGGGAGGGAAGGTGAGGACTGAGCGATGAAAGAAGCCTTCCCTTTCACTGCAGATCAATACCCAGCTCTCCTTTGCCTATTGGGGATCGAGAGTTTGATTCACAAAGGGGGTTTTGCATAAAGATCTAAACAATGGTTCACAAGATTTTTTTTCTTCTTCTTTTCTTACTTTGCGTTAGACAAGCCCAGCCCATCTCTGTGTTCCTTTATCTGTCTGGTCCTTCTTTCTAATTTCTCTCCATTAAGTTTGGAATTTACAAGAGGGTGTATTGCTTAATGAAGCAGGGTCTCAAAGTTTTTATCACGTTTCCCAAATATGATCGAAGTAAAACCAATCAAGCCATCAAATGAAGGACCTGCAGAGTTGTGGGTATTTCTGATCTGTGCAGCTTAATAATGATTAATATGAATGTGTAACTTTCAAAATGCTTTTCAAAGATTCTCACAGTTCATCATAGCTGCCATAGGAAACATTACACTGACACCTTCATACTGAGACAGATGAATGTTGTCATGATTCAAGACCAAAATACACTGCATGAGAACACTTAAAACAATTACGTGACATTCACTATTCATACAGTTAATCAAAGCCCTGGAGTTGGCAAAAAGTCGAATAAAACGTAACCCTAAACTGCATAATTAGCTTATTTCATCAGTGCCGATCCACCCACTTTATTCGGACAGGGGAACAGCAAACTTTCCAAACTGCCATCCGAAATATTTGGTTATATCATCCGTTTTAGAGCTAATTATCATTGTTCTACACTTTTTGCCACTGTTACAGAGAGGAAAATATGCTGTCTAATATCTAATGTAATGTTGTTGTCAACAACTATAAATGAATAAAATGAATTTCCCTGGGTATTTGGTGTCTGTTTGGTAATCTGGCCCTGTATTGCATACCTTGTTGGTTACATTTAGGTACATTTCAAGTTTGTTGCAATGTTCAGTGCTCTGTTCTCTGCCTGTTTACTCTACATCCATAAACAGCTAATGCTGTTCATGATTAGCAAATACATAATCCATACAGCCGCTAGATGAAGACCATTAAGACCCATTAAAGTCATTTGAGACTCACGACGATGTGATTTCTAAGTAAGTTTAATGAAGTTTAATTCAATTAATAGGATTTCCTTTGAAAAACAATAACACTTTCCTTTCTGTGGGACTGGACTGCCAGGGGAACGAAGATGACTTTAGATGCTTGAAGGGGCTGTGCTGTATTGCTATCTTAGAAACAAACGCATTTAAATAGAAGAACATTTTCTGTCGGTCTTTATCGTGTCACTCTGGATAATATAATTCTAGAACTGTGTGAAAGTTACGCTGAAGTTCTCAAGAGACTCGATTTGTGTCAGACATGTGATTATCAGAATTCCGCTCTGCTTCCAGTACTAGATATTCTAATACCAACTGGTCTCATTCAGTGATCACAGTCAGACAGAAAGAACTGTAAATCCCTTACTGTAAAGAAAGAATCTGACAATACATGGATTTGGCTTTCTTATTTAAGAGTATCTTCTTCACTCACAATGTGTGAGACATAAGAGGAACATCTAAAATCAGATGGGTTAAGGTGAAATCTTTCACAGACACTCAAATGTGCACCCTCCAAGACACACAGATATACACATACTGTGAATATATCAAAATAATAAAGTCTTTTCACTCTTGCCGTCACACTTTTGCCATGATTGTGTGACCCTTTTTGCAAGTAATTTTCCTTGGATTAGAAAAACAATCAATCCAATCAAGACGAGAAGAGGGAAGAAAACGATTGGAGAGAGGAAATCTCTCAAGAAGTTGTAGAAGGGTGTTTAGGGAGAAGGGGAAAGGGAGCAATCTGGAGGGTTGGGTAGATTTCCGTCTCAAGTAATTCATTTAGGTCTTCAAAACTGTTTCAGAGAACAGAGTTACTGTGCCTTTGTTGTGCTTAAAAAGCTTATCCACTCAGTATGAAGAAAGGCAATAAGAACACTTTATAAAAACGAGGCTACAAAGAGAATGAACGCTGAAAAAGTGAATGGCACCACTGATAAAGTTGAGCAAATTAAGTCATTGACCTGCGCTAGAGATTAATAGCAAACAAGGTGCCCCAGCTTCAGAAGTAATGAATATTCTTCAAACGGCCAGGGAACGATGATGGGGCCGCTTGATGTGGATGACATTGAAAGTTTCGGAGAACAGAAATATTCTGTCATTTTTCATTTGTATGCAAATTTGCCTGTTACACAAATTAACCTTTGAACCCTGTGTCACTCCTCATCTTGCGGAATCCGACCCCCTCCCTGTGCAAAAGCCCATACGGTGCAGCCTCGTTGCGCCCCTCAGGTCAGCCCGGGCTGTGCCACCATTTAACAGGAAGGGGCCAAAGTCACAATGCCGCTTTGTGTTTACTCCCTGATTACAGGAAGCCAAAAGAACCAGAACGATGAACAGGATGAAAAAATCCAACTGCTGCCACCGCTGCCGTTGTAATGTGCAAAAGGCAGATCTGCTACTCTGGTCCCTCCCTGCCTGTGCAAAGCTGGCTCGATTGAAATGCTAAAAAGTCAACTGTGCCCATCCCGAATGGCTCCACAGCAGCTATTGCTAATCACTTCCAGCGTCTTTAAGGTGAACTAACCTCGAAACCTCCAGGACAAAGTACAAGTCCTGTTACTTACATGTCCTTTCAGCCAAGAAGTTACCCTAACTCTCTTTCTCCGGATTGTCTTTATGTGGGGAACCACCTCAAAGAAATGCCTTCATCTGCATATGAACACAGGGAGTAGTGATTGAGTCTGCTAATTGATGTGGCTTTAATTATGATAATAGGCTTCAGTGTTTCTGTTTCTTTCAGAATTTTCCCTGCTATTTCTCTTGGCACAATGGCACTCATTCTTTGCAGGTGTCTATAAGGGGATGTTTCCCATTGCCAATTCACTTCAGAATTCGTCAACCCAGAAATGACCAAGTAACTCCACTGAAAACCCAGTAATGTGCGAAATATGCCAATTCAAAACCATTTCTCCCAGGGCTGAAAATGAATTTGGCGAATTTTCAGAATAGGCATAGTAGTTATCTCACAGGGCATTTGGTAGAAACCCGAAATCCCAAACGCACTGTGGCAAGTTTGGTGGGCAAAATGGTTTTAGACAAACAAACAAATCACACATGAAGACACACAAACACTCTCTCTCTCTCGCTCTCTCGCTTTCTCTCTCTCTCTCTCTCTCTCTCTCTCTCTCTCTCTCTCTCTCTCTCTCTCTCTCTCTCTCTCTCTCTCTCTCTCTCTCTCTTGATGGCCACATGTAGCCAGAGTAAGTTTCCTTCAAAGGTTTCCCTAAGGATACACTGTATGCGAATATAATCCAAGCAGTCTTTGAAGTGCACACTTGAAATGTCTTTTGGCTCAAATACTGGAAGTGCCATCTTGCCTCCTGCTCTGGGTTATTGGAGAAGAAAAGCAGCTTCTGTGAAGTGAGGTGGAGAGTCTACACCTGCTAGTCCTTCTTCCCTCCATTTTCCCTCCATTTTCCTAAAATCCTCCAGCTCCCACAGGAAATGCCTTATAAAAAAAAAATACATATACATCAAGAATCTGAATTTTCTTTTTCTCTTTCAGCTCGGTTTTGTTTTGATGACCTCCCCCAAATGTAGACGGGGTACACTTGCAAAAATAAACAGAGACTTCTTTAGAGGAAAGTAAAACAACCCTAACTTAATCTCTGTCAGAAAACATGTTTGGGTTTTTGAAGACGGACGTATCCTCGCCATTACAATGCTTTCAGAACCACGGCCCGGGCAAGTGTTTGCTAATGGAAGCCGGATTCTAATGAGTTCTGGTACATCCAGGCAGCCCGCGGCCCCTCCCTCTAGTCAAGAGGTCAAATTTTAATCACTGGCTCTCAAGAAGAACATTTCCAACTGCATTTTGAGTGTTGCCCATCTCAAGCCATACAAGTGGCTGATAATCAACCCTGAAGTTGTTGAGGCAATTGAAAATGTGATTAGATACTGTGTGTTGCATGACTGCATGCCACTGTGTCAAGAGCAGCAGCCACACGACCATATGTCAGGTTTTGTAACTCCCTCAGGCAAAGCAATATTTCCGTACCTGCAGAATGTAGTCTACAGCCAACCCCAGTTATAGAAAGCAACACCAGTATACAGTTATAGGAAGCAAATGCACCAAAAGTAAGGAAATTAAGGAAGAACTACAGTTAATGCCAAAAAACAACAGGTCAATCCCACAGAGACTGTGGTATTGTTCTGTGGATGTCCTTATCCAGTGTGGAAGAGAGGTGGCGTTTGAAATGAAGAACAGTTGGAAGATTGTACACATTCTATCGAGTCATTAGTTCATGGCCTAGATCTGGTGAAACATTCTAGTTGATAAGCTTGGACAGTAGCCACTGGAGGTGTGTGTGTGTGTGTGTGTGTGTGTGTGTGGGTATGTGAGTGGGGGTGAGGAGACCTGACAAGGTTTTTTGAGAGACCCCCGTGGATATGATATTTTTACTGGAAACCTGTAGTGGAGATTCATAACAGATGCCACAGGCTAAAGAGTCTGGTCAGACCCATAACATGGTTTAAATCATAGTGGTCAGCTGGGATCGAAATAGGACTGTAAGGAGAAAAACATATGCTGACGCTGAATGAAACAAAAGCTAAAAGGAAAAATTACAGACAATTAAATAATTCTTTCACAGTAGCATAACAAAGAACACTATACATGTTGAACAAAATGCAATTATTCAAATTGTACGGTATATTGCAAATAGTGGCTGTTTCAAAAGAAAACATACCTACTCTGTACATACATAGAAATTTGATAACGCTCACATTTGAATAATTAAAATCACAATAAAATCGCCCAAAACTCCAAAATCCTGAAGAGAGTGTAGAATCTGACTAATTCACTACTGCGGGCAAAGCTCCAGTGGACATTCTGAGTGTTGTGAATGATCCTAACAGCCGACTGTCCAATCTGTTCATGGGGGCCCTGAATGCAGAAGGCATAGTGACACCAACTGCTGTGATAGAGAGGTGGGAGAGCAGACAGGAAGTTTAGTAGCAGGCTTAGCGCCGCTCGCTGATCATGCCATGGTCATGTGACTAGTTTACTCACCGGTCTGAATATCGCCATCTGGTTTTCCACCTCCCTGTGCAGGACGGCAAGTGGTGGCAGAGAGAGAAATCGGACATCAGATGTCACAGCGTGCTGCCATGTCCCTTGGGTCCAGCAGGACGAGGAGATGAAGGGGGTACCGTTTGGAGCGGCAGAGGGGCGGGGGTACCTGCGACACTGAACCCGGTGGAGAGATCTGTGCAGAGTCACCTGGTTGTAACGGCTCAGGAAATTAACTGAGTCCGTCATAATCATGGAAACAGCGCTCGGTTCATTTGTCTGATCGGTTTTTCTCGGTTGTGGCGTGTCACGTCTGAGAAAATCTTGCATTGTTACAACACCAATAAATTGAGATAGCAGGGCACAGTAGCCATTCGAAAACCTGTCCAAGCTCATCTCCTCTGGGTGGTGGTGTCCGTCTTTGGGGGTTGAAAAGGCTTTCGGCGAATATTCACTGTATTTTGTTGCGCCTGCAGGTTTTGTGGGAAAAAATTGTAATGCCTCATTGGACAACTGTTAATAAACACTATTGTTCACCGTTCAATGTCAAATATATGGTAGCAACAGTGGTTGTATTCAAATTTGACAATAAACCACAAAGAAGCAGTTAGTCATCAAATGTCTCTCTGTGTAGGTTTCATATCTGGCATAACTTGCCTGCTTCTTTGAACCAAAGTTGTTTCAAATGGCTGATTTTCAGTCTAATATTGTGCTAATGCTTTTAATTTAATGTTCGCAGCCTCTGTAATTGGTATAATATTGCTATATAACACATTGTAGGGGAACCTTTAGCATTAGGCAAAACCAAATTGAAAAATATGGTGAAAATGACTGGGATGGAAAGGGAAACCCCATTAAATCTAATTTGTTCTGCACTGCTGTGGGGGTAATGGACACACACACACACACACACACACACACACTTTATTGGCTCTTAAAGGTAACTGCTAAGGTAGCGTGCTACAGTACTCTACATTCCTCGGACATATCTGATTCATGCTGCTATATTAGCGATCGCTAGGTACGAATCTAGGTGTACTGCTGCTGTTCACCATTGTTTGAGTACTATTTCCTTTTCCTGTCAAGTGTAGAAAGAGAACCTTGGAAAACCTCTAGAGGCCTTCCTTCTTCAACCCACAGAGACGCGTGGGAGAGGTGTGCCACACAAAGGGGTGAGTTACTAGAGCCAACATACCTTCAGCTGATAGAGTTCAGGAAATAGGGATTAGAGAAAAAGTCCCTCTGGAGGATCTGAGACCAAGCAAGTGTCCCAAATGGCACCTTACAACCAAGGTAGCGCATTACTTTTGGCACTAGCTCTACGGGTTGGCGTCGGTAGTGGTACACCATAAAGAGAATAAGGCTTCCATTTGGGACACATGCTGCAACATACAACTCCATTGGGACATCTTAAAACAACCACTTTGTAAAGCGACTTTTGGGAAGTTTATACAACAGTTCTTTAGTTAGATGCTAACAACACATATAACAAAGACATTACTTTAACTGTTTTCGTTCAAATCAGTAACATTAAACAGTAACATTAAAAGGCATTAGTTGCCTCCTCAAGGGGCAAAAACAATTTGTCATGAAAGGATACACTGTAAAGTTAATATCACATTTCTTTTTAAAGAATACATCAGTGGCTTGGGATTTTAATTCGTTTTAAGATTGATACCCTTTAAAGAATAACAAGCAGAGGGTAAAGTATGTTTACAAAAGATAAATAAGAAAGTATCACATACATGTACGTTTTTACACCTGAATATGGGAAACTGGATTCATAACATCATCAAACGTTTTGGTTGGAATCATCTTACACTATTTCCAGATCTGCCACACAAAATATAGGAACGTGTTTGTGGCTTGTGAGTAGCACAGCAACAACTACTGTTTGAAATGAAACAACAACTCCACAATACAAATGTATTGTTGTTTTGCAGCTACAATTAAATGCAATTTTTCAAGAAACTCATTCCGAAGCTGTAGTCCACTACGAAAAAATGTGAATTAATTAATCGTGTAAAAAGTGTACAACATTCACTGTATCTTCAAACTAACCAAAAACCAATTCATTTACTAACAACAAAAGTCATCTAGACTCCTAGAAGAAGACATGAATTTCACATGTCGAATTACCATCGATCCAGAGAAATACATGCAGTGTTCTCACCAGTGTAAGAGTTTTGGCTGTAGAGGAAGAGGGGCCAGGGCCCATCAAACATCATGGCCCACAGGCCCCCTTGGACTGCTCTGCAGCTAGGCTAAGCAGTCTTGGAGCAAGGTGTGCAGACGCTCTGGTCCGCTCACAGGGAAACAGATGGGAATGCGGGAAAATGCCGGGGAGGCCGAATTCCGGTCAAAAGAAGGTGATATCGGAGCGTGACCGCCAGCATGTCCGGAAACACCTCGCTCTCTGAAAACACACAAGGGAACCGGGTCGGCTGTGGTTGGGGGGAGGGGGGGGGGCTGGAGATTTGTGATTTTTTTTTGGCAACTCAGCATCTCTGTGTCTGCCTACCCATAGCCTAGCACACTGTTTCAGGAGCTGCATGAGATGATCGCGGATGCTCCGGCCAAGCCTGTTATTTGGAAGTTGGTGACTGGGGAAAGAAAAAATTGCTGTAGGGGCCAATCAGCTGCAGATACTCTTTCAATATTTGTATAAGTATCTATTATTTTAGTTTACAGGTCAGAACAACTTGAGAAATAAATATTCTCCTGTTATGGATCATTGGGAGTTGGCCTGATAAAGCTGGCAGAGCTCCAAGCTCCCAGAAGCCTGATTTGAACTGAATTTGCCTCTGTGAGCATTTTGGCAGCTTTTCACAAAGAACACCATAGCACGTCCATCTCATAGCGGACGAAAGTTTAACAAACAACAGGCTATTAGGATATATGGTTACTCATGGTGTGGCCTCTTAACCCCACATGTCGTGAGAAGTAAATGATTGGGAATAAACTAACAAAAGAATACTGAAAACTTCAATATTGCAGTAAAAGTTTCAAAGCCTGTTAGTGAAATGTGAGAAGACATCATCTTAACTATCAGTTTCCACCATAATGGAATAGAAACAATGGAAGGTTAAAAATTGGTCAGCGCCGCTCAATATTAAAATCACAGCAAACACTATCCCCACCATAGATATACAGAAGGATCAGCCTACTATCTAGAGCTCTATATCTATGATCCCTACTGTACAAACAAGCAAACCAAAAAAATCATTATTATTCCAGCTGGGCCATTCGACGTCCATCCTAAATGTTATATTTTTTCAAACAGAGAATCGGCTACAATGCAGAGGCCATGTACACAGAATCCTTAATTAGAGATTAGAGAGTAACAAAACCCTCGACTACAGTCTCCATGTGTCAACTGACATACAGTACAAAGGAACAAAGGGTGCAAAGTCCTCTCCTCTCCTTTTTCATCTCCGAAAATGTAAAATGCATTAGATAGTGACTGTGGGTAGGTGTGCCCCGGGCTAGATTACTGCTGCACGCTCGATTGTGTAGGAGGACAGTTTTACCATGCACCCAAGGGCCCACGTAACCTCAGCAAAGTCTACTAATACCATAGTTAAATGCAACACACGCACACACACACACACACACACACACACACACGCACGCACGCACGCACAAAACACACACACAAAGCGCACACAAATGTCATTACAGTTAAACAAAAGTTTCAAATGACTGGAGATGATACATTTCATTGTGTCTTATCAATCTACTTCTCACCCTTCTCCCTCCTCCCCCTAACCATTTTGTCTTTCTACTTATTTTTTTTATTGCTTTTATTTTCTTGGCCTGGTGTCATACCACAAGCATTCCAAAGTACAAGAAAAAAAACGCTAGTGGATGTGAATGCCAGAGCAAATAGCCGCAAGCACCAAGAAGAAGGGACATTTTGAGTAAAGGTTCTGTGGTTTGCTCAGACTAACGCTGTGGAGGCTCTAATGACACTGGCTGACTGGCCATCCCTGGGTCTGCACTTCATAGGGCCAACAGGAAAACAAAAGAGGAACAACACCATGTTATTGTCACCGGTGGTGGTGGTCAAATAAATGGGTGGGTAAACTCTTCTTGCCAGTCGCGGTGTGCACCCCTGTACTTTCAATGCATTATTTTAGAAATGTTTTGAAAAAAGGTGGCTTAGCATTCAGAAAGCTGGAGGCATATGTTATTAGTGAACCGAAGAAAAGCTCGGAAGTCAAAAGGGAAAATCAGCGTCCACAGAAAACACCTTTTTCATCAGTTTATCAGACACCTCACGCTTCATGTCTGTTCCTGTATTGGTAGAAACTTAATAGAAGACTTAATGTAATCTCAGGTCAACATATAAGGACAATACATTATGAATTCATGTTGTAAAACAATATTCGGCATTATCCTTATGCTGAATATTAGAAACTCTATTCAATAGGAACATGAAAGTGGTAGCGGTGGACGAAACCAAGTTACAGTATGTGTTCATTCTGTAAGTAAACAAAAAATAAAGAAATAGATGATGTGCATAGAATCTAATGAGAGGCAGAAGGAGAGAGAGAAAAAGGAGAGAGAATATATTAGGAATAGAAAGGGCAGAAAAAAGAGAGAACGGCATGTGTGTATAACATGAAATGAAACAAACACTCCGATTTCATCAGATAGGTGATACCATGTAGCAGGATGCTGTATGAATTACAGCTGTTTATCTTCCAGCTTCCTTCAAGATTAATTAAATGCAAATGTAACACAGTGAATCATGGGAATACCTGCCAGAAATCTTATTAATACCTTCACTTAAAAACCCCTCTGCCGAAATCATTCATTTGCAAAAGACGGCTGCCAGGCGGCAGGGCCCTTCTTCTGCTCTCCTCTCCGTTCTCGCCTGAAAAACAATTCATGGACGGATTCCCAATTAGTCCAGAAGCACTCTGATCCTCCTTTCAGCCCCTGTGGCCCTCCGAGGACACCACGATAACCTGGCAACCTATAGGTGGAGGCGCAGCCAAGTAGAAAGCGTTTGAAGGCTGCGGCTTGGCCGCGCTAACGTTGAAGAAAGAAAAAATTCCAGCACCATGTCATCCAGTACAAAGGATGAAAACAGATTCAACCGGAAATTCACTGTGGCACCACATATGGGATACATGAGTGTGCTTATACTGTATGTTCCCCTCTTTTCTTTGTGCAAACACAAAAAGAAAAGTCCTCCTGCATGTGAAGCTGGTGACATGTGTAGCCATCATAAGGTCTGTGTGGGTCTGTGTTGAATTTGGGGGCTGGGCGGTGGCAGAGAGACGAGATCTGAAGCCGCCACAGGTTTGAGGCAGATGGCTCGGTGTCAGCTATGACAGGCAGCCAGTCCTCTGGCTTCTCAGATTTTTTTTCTTCGCCCACTCCCCCCTCCCACACCCGTCCGCCTCCTCTTTCCATCTCCTTTGGCCCCTTCTCCCACCACTTCTTCCCTATGATCAGGTAAATATGGGCACACTCTGGAAAGTTCCGCGGATGGATTTCGCCCAGGGCTGCAAGTTTGTGACTTCGCCCCATCTGTCACAGATCTTCAACTGGCTCTGGCTGCCAGGACGGACCTGGATTCTGTTTGTGCTCTCAGAACTGCTTGGGAAGGAGACTGCAGCCGTATCAGTGGAAAGGAAGGAGGGAGACAGTATGAGAGGTGTGGGGGAGGAGGAAGCGTGGTGGGAGAGAGAATGGAGGAGGGAGGGTGAGTGTGTGAGAGAGGGAGGGTGTGCGTGTGTGTGTGTGAGAGAGAGAGAAAGACACAGAGGAAGAGGGTGAAATGAGAGCAGTGGGAAGGGGGAGGGTGAGAGGGAGAGTACGAAGAGGAAGGAGAAAGGTAGGAAGAAAACAGAGAGAAGGAGAGGGAGATTAAGGGGAAAGGAAGAAGAAACAGGACATATGTGATGTAAACGAGTCAGTAAATAATGATCGTGTGTTTCTCTACTAACTGCTCCTTCCACCAATCTCATAAACCCGCATGTGTCTCCATGGTAAAATTGTCATGTGCATCAACCAACAACTGAAGCACAAACCTGTAGTACGCTTTGATGACCAACGTGATATTTTGTGGAACACCGACAACTCAAAAAGCAATCTGAAGTTGCGTTGAAGAGACGAAACAGTATTGATCTATCCGGAAACAAAAAAACGATTTGACTTCACGGCTTTCAAGATATCCCTTTTGCTGTTGTCACAAAACTTGTCCAAAGCAACTGATAATCTTTAAGAGATGTGTCATTTGGGGATGTGCCTTTTCGGAAGTGAGATATGCGTGAAGGACTTCTAAGAATGAACTTTTGTAAAACCTTTCTGTGGACATGATTGACATATGATGGTGCTTATTACGTTTTATTGGCGCATACTATAAGTTAATTCATTAAAGTCTGGGTTAGCAGTCTTTAAGTGGTCACAATAAATAAGAAACAGGTTTATTCTTTTCACCTTTAATGGAAGTCACACTGCATCAGTTAGTCCACCTCAGAAATAGACATTTACACTTTCTTATTCCCCCATTGAGGCACTGGGAGACGATATAGTACAAAACACTTTCGCTTTCTAGATCAGCCAAAATGGGAACAGTTGACTTTCAGTGTCACAAATGTGTCAAATATTTTATCAACACAGGGTTCTGAATGACAGAGACTAAGGTTGGAATGCATTCCAACAACAACAAACAAGCCATAGCAGTGTTCTTTATCTTTCTTAATTTTTTCTCCTAATTTTGTGCCCAAACATGTGAAAGCAAATCTGTGATCTCCATGGAGGGTTTTAACCCAAAGCTCGTTGACCATGGACATAGAGCTACTGGGTAAATACTGCAATATGAGTTTGTTTGAATTTAACAACAGCTGTGAATTTCACGGGCAAGTTAATATTTTATTTTTCCAACGATTGTAAACCTATTTTATAGGTTTACAATCGATGCGAAAAGTATCTCTGGAATAGAAAGTTAACTTCTGAAAAGGAATGTGATTCTCACAAAAACTAAATAGGTATGATTTTCCATATGCTGGAGGCTGTTATGAATTAGATAGAGATGTCTTAAACATCACCAGCATCACTCAATGGGATGGAAATGATGTGATGTAAAACTCTTGTTAGATATTTTCTCCCATGGACCTTTAGGTTGACAGAGAGAGTGGCTGACTGATGTTGAGGACTACATCATTGATTAATGAGTATTTTTTCACTTTAGGCCGCAACTTTTCATTTTCTTTCAGGATGTGGAAAGTCTGATTCATTTAACTTTAATTTATGAAGGACAAAAGCTAGGTGGGACTATGTCTCGGTGTTCATCATATCACCAAGGAGACGATGTTGCTGTCTGGGGATTATTGAGGAAAAACTAGAAAATGTTCGCAGTTTTTATTCAGGACTGTTTGTGGCAAAAGGCATAAATAATTGACATGATATAAAGTGGGAAGTTTCTTGATTACAACAGTGCAGTTTGACTAGTAGAGTATTGAGTATTAGATGCTGTGTGTATACAAACACCGTATATATAGTAGAAAAATAAGAATTAAGAATGAATTTGATTACTTTTTGGAGATAAGTTATTTTAGTGGTCTGCTGTGATCTGTCTTGAAACAAAGATTTTTTTTTTAAGTGAACACATTGATGATCATCTATATGGCAAGTCTGCAAGCCTCTGAAGCCTTTAGCATTAGTAATTTCCTGCCTTCTACTGCCTAATAAGCTAGGACCACAGATCTGATAGTAAGCATTTTTAACCATCATGACCCGGTCTTTAAGCCATTGCCTATTCAATAGACAGTGAAAGGTAATGAGTTTGAACCACTAAGTGTTAAATTGCATTTTTGTTCTCTGCTCAAAGAATATCTGTGAAATCTAACAGTGTCAAACTGTTTTAAAATGTTTCCTCATCTTTTCATATTAGTAAGCTTCCAAATTTGTACAAATGCAAATGTGTTGCAAATGCACTTTGAGAAAATGTACCCTTCACTATGAATGAAATGTAATGACTGTAGTAGGTAGGTTGTGAACAGAGGACATTTTAGAATTCTTCTTCCTTACAGTTGATGTGTACATTTCAAATATCGATGTGTCAAATGTGTACATTTGTTAATACTGAGTTAATATGTCATATATAGTACTGAGTTAATATGTCATATATTAGATTTATATATAAATCTAATTGTATAACACCTATTACACATATTCTACTGTCACATACACATACATAGAAAACCCTAACAGGCATTCAGATACCATGCCTGCCATTGCAGTGTGTACAAAACTTTGATGTTTTGAATCGCCAATGTTTTCATTTTGCCTTTGACTCCTAGAAATGTAAAAGACAAGACTCACAAGCACATATGTTATTGTAAAACACAATATTCATAGTCAAGAACAAACAGCAAAGTCCTACCTTTTCAAGGGTAAGAAAGTTGTTTTGACCTGAGTGCTGCTTTTTTTGTCAGAACTTGCAAAGACACGCGGTATGACATAGTTTTTTAAACTTTTATCAGACTTTGAGTTCATGTTCATCTATTTGCACTCACCACCTTAACATGGTGTCCTCTGGCAAATGTCTGGCCTCCTGCAAAATCCCTGTAGCCTTTTAAAGAGTGTCTCAGGTATAGATATTCAGCTGCGGGGGAAAAATAGATACATATTTTATGAAACAAAAACCTCAAAGCAGAACCTAGATATTAGTCACTTTAGTAATTAAAAATGTATATTGCTCTGTGCAGTCTCACGCTGTGCATTATTAATACCTGATTTTTCCAAGTTACATCGGCTCAAAAGGATTTTTAATGCAAAACAGTCCCTCAGAGTGACTGTGTGCACTTCTGTCGTCTCCTGCGGGTGAAATAACAAGTCCTGTACCGAATGAAAAAACATGTACAAATGTATATTGGCAGCAATGTATCCATCAGGTAGAAAAGTGACACAGAAACAAACCCAAATTCGAGATGCATGCAAATAATATACGGTGTAACCCACATAACAGGGAAATACATGCAAACACCTGTGTTTTAGCAAAACATACAAACAAATACTAACGTCTTATAATTTTCTATTGGATACTGGTACAATTTGGAATTCTAAGACAAGATAAAGTAAATATATGATTTCCAAAAAGCGCTAAATATTTGCTACGTACATATACTATGTTGAGGCTCACCATACTTTCCAGAAATAGCCAACTAGATACCCCAAGCAGATTCCCCAAGACCAATTCCAATAATTATCTTGGTGGAGTTGGAGTGTACAGTCCTCGAAAAAGTTAGCCAGCAGTGTGAGAATCTCCGTTCTGCTCCATATGAGGCGTTAATATTGGTATGCTGGCTTCAAAAAGGCATCCGTGTTTACACCATGGAAAGGCACAGAATCTGCTCTTCATTAACAGCTGTTGCAATTGAATCATGGCTCATGCCACTATTTTTTTTAAATAGCACAGGCAGTTAGAATATTACTTCACAGCATGACTTATGATGTACTGTAACTTTCTACACTAAACAATATAAAATACCTCCTACTAGCAGTCGGAATGTTCAAATTTGGTGAACATAGTGTTGCTATGTGTTACCTACTAGTTTGGATTTAAACAGTAAAATGTCATAAAACAAATCTAGATTCTATACAGCGAGAAGCTGGCCCAGTTCCTTCAACTAGCGATGAAGTGGCAATGTAGATTATTTTCTTGCTGTCTACACCAAGATATCTTCATGTTTTTGTGACAGCGGTGAGAGTTTTTGCCGAATTCGGTGGCCCATATTCAAACCCACGCTGCTTCTGGGGCAGTGGCTTAAAGCATTTCACCACGCAAGGACACAACTGCTAACATGTCATATGGTGCATTTACTAGTTACCTGTTTGAAAGGGTAATCTGTGTTGGAGTTTTTAAACCTTTGCCTTTCTTTTCAATTACTTTTCCTTTTAACATGGCATTGAAATAAAGAAGTATCCAACTAGCATATATGATGTGTCGTCATAGAAATCTCTGACGTTGCAAACTTTTTCAATGCTGATAAACATGTTTTTGTCTCTCACACAGTTATCCATATATTTACATGTATATGCTATAAATATACACACATCGTTTTTCTCATGGGATTACCTGTAATTTATTATATGTCATCTGTTACTCCTCAAGCCTGGATGCTAATATGGCTAACTCCTGTAGCAGTGAAGCGGGGTTGTTTTTTAGCATGTATGTACACTATACCGTCCAAGTAATCTGTACAGCTAGTTTGAACTGTTGCACATAAATTCTAGACCGACACAGATACAAGTACACACACGACAGCCCACATTCCGGACAGTTATTATTATAATACTACAACTTTAAAATCTATAACGACACACTTTGCAGGGAAATATAATTAATATGCACAACAGCAAATTGCATGAAGTCATATCTTATTATGAATATTCAAATTACAGTATAGAATTACAAGCCGGTAATTCCTTCAAAAGAGTTCAAATGATTTATTAACGCACGTTAAAGCACATTTAAACTATTGCCATTGTGACCACTCATTCAATCAAAAGGACGTGATAACAATAAAATAAAAGATAGGAGAAGCATCAGTTTTGAATTCTGCACGCAGTTTACTTTCATAGCAGCAAGCCTTTTTGTTGTCTCTTTACACACACAATACAACTCAAATATAAAATGTACCCTGCATAATCTATTACAGTCCAAATTGAATTTTAATTGAATCAGCGTCAAAAAGGCAAACAATGACGCCTCTGTGGCAATTAATAAATTGTCTGAGAAATCTATGAGGCTTTAAACTTCCATTCAATTTTAGTCCATTAACTATAAGTGCACATCGTTATTATTTGGCTTTTGATTCTGCAATACTTCCCTGATAAATTTGTTTAGTAAAATGACTCACTTCCCTGAGGGGCTTAAAAGGACTATAACTGTATTTCAAAATGGCACCCTATTCACTATATAGGGCACTACATTTGACCAGAACCATACAGCCTTTTAAATACTGGTACTGAATATGATGCCCAGCAATATACAAATCAGATATGTTGGATTTGGTTTAAATGAAGATGATACAAGACTGACACCTTTGTCAAGCTTTTTAAGAGAGAACTGGGTGTTCAGGGAGTAGCCAATCTACTTTCTAACCATGATTGGAGTGGAAAACAGCTCATTTTGTGGAAATGAATAGATGAAAGAGGAAAAAGAGGAAAGTTAAAATGGCTATGACTGCTACTGGTTGGAAAGTAAATACAATGAGGTGATTAAAACAGGGCCGCTTTAAGCATGTTGCTAATTAAATGGATATGCTAATGCTGTCATACTTAGCAGATGGAATTAGAATTACTTAATGTAATGCACATGTTATGGTATTCTTAACATGACACAGAACCCCTGTGCGGGAATCATACTCTACCATCAAATGTTTTTTCCACTAGCAGCACCCCCCCCTCACAAACACTACCCAGCTCAGACACCCCTCCACCCACCCTTGTTCAAAGAGATAGAGGGAAAAAATAAGCGAGTGAGGATGAAAAGTTGCAACCACCGTGAACTTCTGTGCCACAGTTATGCCAAAGGGTACGGTCAGTGAGGCTATCAGAACTTAGACAGAATGTTTAAAAGTATATAATAATTTCGCCCTATTTCACAGTAAGCATTCCTGACCTCCCCCAGTGTTTCACAGGACAGCATGGTTTGTAGCAGGATGGTGGGTGGGTGGAAATCACAGCCCCCCTAAAACTTTGGTTATAGTCACTCTGAAGGTATGGCTCTGGAAATAAACACTCCGGGACAGAAAAATGGCAGTTCCTCAAATCACAGGGCAACATGTCCACACTAACCCAAAACGAAGCATCGTCTTGCTAAGCTATGACTCAATTTCTCTTTGATATGGGGCAGACTCCAACAGTGTCAAAGCTCCTGTCTACCGCCTTTATGTTCCTCTGGTCCAGAAAGAAAAGACATATAGACTGGGTGGTGTTAGATCAAATCCTGAACAATCCCCCTCCAGCTCTCTGTTCAGACTGTTAGTACTGGTCGATTGAAGTTGAGTAGTCTGAAGCCGAATTCATGTCTGTCAGATTGGGTGGGGGCTCTGTCAGATTGGGTGGGGGCTCTACGAGAAATGGACTACATTGATCAAAGAAACTCTCAGGTGAATGCCTTGTGGTAAGGTAAGGAGGGTCTGGAGCATAAAAAGATAAGCATATTCAAAAGTTAATGAAAGTCATTCTCAAAAGGAAAATATACATTTTTCAGTATGAAATAAAAACATGGGACAAGATGATAGAAATCGGGAGGGGCTGTAATCGCAGTCCACATGTCGGCTTTAAGAAACATTATATTATGATACATGAACTAAAAAGGACCATGAGAGGTTTAATGTTCCTTTAAGCTGTCATTGAAACATATACCTGCTATCATTTCTGCTCTTAGCATGACCGAGATACTGATTGTCTAATGAGAGCCATACAGTTGATGAACTGAGTACCATTCAACCGTTGCCTTTTATATTTCTGTCAAACCTAATGACATTAGATCTGTAATTACCAGATTATTCACAGTTTCTTCCCCAGCAACTTTTGAGGTATGAGACCATTATAAATATTTTCCATTCCTGTACATGGATGTATGTGTGCAGAAGTATCCTGCAATTTGTGTACATTTGAGGTCAATAACAATGCTGAGAATTTCCAAGATCTTTAAAAAGATGACACCATTATTAAATTGAGTAAAGAGTGGAATTATGGTAGTTGCAAACATTTCCCAAACTCCCCCAAAATGTCTACCTGTTTCAATGCATATTTCAACCTATCTGAAAAATGCCAGAAATCAAGGAAGAATAAGTACAAAATCTGAAAACCTGGGGATTTGGAGAATGTTACCAGATTTTTGCATGAATTATCGAGATATTGTGAGCTATACTCTAGGACACATTGCAGCTTTGGAAATATCATGCCTTGGGCTAGAAACCGTTACAGAAAGTGTAATTCTCTTAAAGCCTATTGTGTACAGACCAGTCATTGTCCCACACAGGGTGTTAGTGTTTAGAGCATCACTAACTGGGTACCTGCATGATATTACTGTACCATGGAATCTGAGTTTCAAGTCTGGCTCCCACTCTCCCTTGACCCGGAATTCCACCGCTGGAGTGGATGAGAACACAGAAGACAGAGAGGCTTACTTCCTGTTCCTTCCAAAAAACCAGGACGCAACCAAGACCTCGATGAGACGGATCAGAACACTAACCCGCTTACCCGCCATAACCGACCCCAACGGCACCTGAACACCGCCGGCCTCCACCTCCCGTTGTCACATGTGGGAAAACATCTAGGGAGAGAGACTTCTGAGCTGCCACAGTAATTAAGTACTAGGAGGAGGCACAGAGAGGGAATGCAGAGAGCCTCACAGGGGGACACTGTGCTGCCTACTGCAGACAGAGAAGAGAGAAGGCTGCATGTGGCGATCAGCTTAGCTTCCCTCAGGCGCGTTCTGGATCGGCCGCCGTTGGGCTAGGTCCTGGCACCAGTAGCCCGGCCCAGCAATACACTCTCAGCCAGTGTCTAACCGTGCACGTTTCCAGGAAGATGTGCGGATTCAACTGCAATATTAACTAATTGCTTTGGTGTTGTTGTTTTTATTTTATTTTGCTTCAACTTTTCCACAATAATTTCCCCTGGACAGTGTGAGATGAATTTTGCTCAGGAAACAATAATAAAGAGATGCATATTAAAATAAATAACTCCTGAAATGTTCCCCAAGGATCTCAATAGAAAACTTATCTCATCTGTCGACGGATACAAAGTAATTAAGCAAATTACATGAACAAAGGGCTTGAAGGGCTTTCACTAATAGTGCATCTCACAACCTCTGGGTAAACAGTTTTAGATAGAATTCTGAGACCTGCCATAGCCTAGTACAATGTTATATAACGACAGTGCCTGCGCTGTCCATTGGGACTTTCCATCTGTCTGCTAGCATGACCCTGAACAAATGTCAAACATCTCTAGCAGTCAACCAAACACCTGATGGTAGAATTTGTGAAGAGAACTACATTTGATGCAACTGTAAAGACACAACAGTGCAAGACCACAGAGAGGAGCTGAGAGGAATGGATGAGAATGCGATATGTGGACGTGGAAAGAGAGGAATCTTTTAACAATTCAATAGGCTCCAAACTGCTCTCGTATGACAGTGCTGGTTTGTCTGAAGTTCAGTTTAATTAGCTGCTGCTTATTCTTAATGAACTTCTTGCAGTTGTTTGCTTGTATAATCAAGGCAAAGAAGCAGAACCGCAAGTGAGCTGAGGTGCCAAAAATAAGCTGACAAAAGCACAGGGCTCTCCTCGCCTACCCACCCACCAAATGGAGGAGCCAACTGCCTGCTTCATAAAACTCGCTTAGCAGACACTCAAACAAAATGGACTGTAAAGTTCGTTAGATGAAAATATTAAAAAAGAATTAAGCTAATGGAGATAAAATTAAAAGAAATGAGGCAACAAACACATCACACCAAAAATGGCATTGCTGTGACAGCTAAGATTTCTAATGACAGACTGCGTTTGGAAAAAATTAAATGGCATTCCGTGCTAAAATTTCTTTGAAAAGTAATGATCCATGAATGATGCTCACTCCAGGCGCTTACAGGGAAAGAGTGGGAGGAGTGGGAGCGCTGTGGTGGAATAATAAAGCAGGATGTCCTGCAGAAAGGTTTAGCTAGGTGGCACAAGGAGAGGGCGTCCTCTCTGAGTTTATAAACTGACCGGGAGAAAAGAGCAGAGTGTAGGAGTCCAGGGAAAATGTAGCCAAATTATATGGGAAAATAAAAACGATAAAGAAATGAAGACAGCGTGCCAATTTGGAAAACGAGGGCTGACTACCCCGCCATGCCATTTAGATTTAGATTTTTAATTCCGGGATATTAATCGATAGTGTGTCGGTCTTCATCTAGCATGTCCGTTTGTGCATCGGTTAATATTTTCAGGTTTGGGTGAAACCGCTAGGCTGTTCGTTTTTACATAGCTAAGCACGTTTTGACGATTCAATTCTACTCTGCATCGCTGCACATATTTTGATGTTAGAATTCCACTGTAAATCACTACACACATTTTGATGCTGAATTTTAACTGTACATACATAACTACACGCATTTTGAAAATACATACTAGGCTGTGCACTGCAGACGATGATGTCAATTGATCTGTACATTACTTCACAGTGACGATGATAATTTTCACTTGTAGTGTCTTCAGGTCTCTCTTCTACTCTTCTCAAACTGGCCAAATGTATTACCATGGTTTTGTTACAGGCTTTACTGTGGAGGATTAGGACGGTTCTTGCTTTAGGATCAAATTGCAATAATTAGGTAAAACATGGGCGCCAAATACATATTACACGTTGGATTTTCACACACTACAGTACCCTTCTTCTGTGGAATCATCTCAAGAAGAAGAAAAATATTCCATTTCATAGCAGATTCTGAAAATGAACAAAATCCTGGGATATTGCTGAGTTCTTTTCAGTGTTGGCAGTTAATCTCCTCAGGGAGAAATACAAGATGACAATGGCAAAGCACCTCCAATAATTGGGTCCAACAGGCTTACAGTATTAAAACCTGAAATGAGTTCTTCCCCTTTTAAGTATGATCCATTATTTCAATCCGGGTGAAAATTCCTGTCTTTGAGAATATTAATAAATCCCAAACAGCCCAGATGAAAAACACCCCGCCCATATGTAAAGTTAAAAGCTGTGTACCTGGCATCCCGGAAAAGGTCTCGCCAAGGACGGACACTTGAAAGCCTTGGTCCCTTTCCTCTCTCGGCTTCAGAACCATCTTGAAGAAGACCTTGAGGCCTTTGTCGTGTTCCCTTGAAACAAAACAAATAGAATTCAGGTCTTTTGATTGGCTTTAGTGGGGCCTACTTCCCTACTTCTTCTAGCGTAAGGCATGAAAATAGACTTCAGAGATATCCAGCCTTTTCTATCCCCTGAATCGAGCTATAACACCAAACAAGTCTTGAGAGGATGCAATTTAACTTTCCTCCACACCCAACGTTATGACAAAATAAAGCAACTTTTAAAAAGTAATACCGTTTCCTTTTAACTAAACAATTTGCTAAATGCCATTACTGCAATACCTGTCAAGTATTTATAATATATATGTCCTTTTTCTTTCCAGATCTATGCGAGTCAGTGTTAGCAAACAACGCCTAAAAATGGACAGATGTAAACAGATGATTAAAAAGAGGGAAAAAATAAGCTATGTGCTTTTTAGTCAATGGGCACAACCAATTTCCATAATGAGAAGTTGCCCAGCAGTTTTTTATAGTGTTATACAGCGGTAAATATGGCCGCCTGTTATCTACATATCATTATAGAACTGACTAAAACTGTACACTGAACACAAGCACATATTAATAACGCCCAGAGAGCAATTATATCAGATTTCTGCTGCATGGCATGCTAGCTTTTTCCTGCCAGCCTTGCTTGCACCAGGTAGCCTAGGAGATTCAATAGACTGTCTCTGATCATTGTGCACTCCAGAGGGTAATCAGCCATGATGTCTATGGTACGGTGGAAGTGGAGGGCCTCCGGTATGCACAGGTGCTGTCCTCAGCTGGGCCATATTGGTTAATTGAGCAAAGCTCTCATTTCGTACCCTCCTATAGCTTCAATTAACTCTTGGCAAAACCCAATACGCTGGATATATCCAACGTGGGAACTAACCGCAATATTTGGCTGTTGTGACTTCCCTAACTGTGTCCTTGGTGGATCGTCCTTGGACTGTGGGCAAACTGGGTTTGATTAGACTGCGCAAAGAGCCCTGCAGAAGATTGAATGATAATGTCAGATTATAAGTAATTCCATGGGTGTCCCAATGTATTGTATGTATTACTAGGTAACTAGAATATTAGTAACTGTATTAACAAACTAGTTATTGCTTCAGTATTGCAGAGTAGCTAACACTGCAATACTGCAGTAACAGCATATATTTACGTAGTTATTAATAAGTAGCTACTGGGCAATTTGGTTGTTGCAATATCAGGTGTTACTTAACTGGAAGAAGGAATGTGTTATTTTATATTATTTGCCACCGACTCTGTGGTGCTCAGCACTGGAGTACCACAGAGATGAGTGCACTCACCCCATGTCTTCTCTCTCTATGCCAGAGAAGGTACCTCCATCTATGCAACTGTCAAACTATTCAATTTGGCAGATCACACTGCTCTCATCAGTCTCATCACTGAAGGTGAATGCATTTACAGGAGAGGTACATTCTGTTGAAATATGGTATGAATGTAAGCCTTGTAATAGGTTAACTATGTTTCGAAAAAAGATGTTCTGTACAGGAACTCACAGGTAGTCACCTAACTGTATTGTGGAACCTTGGGTAGCCATGTCTCCGGTATGAATTGGAGTGTAACCAGAAGTGTGGTTGATATTGATGAACATGTAACAACAGAAAACTTTGCTGTGGTGCTTTTTAATAATAAAAGCTCATTATTCTCACAGGTTTGGTCTTTATTATTTAATCACTGTACAAACGGCTGTATTCTGACAATTCATATATATTATACATAACATACAAATGCTTTATGTTATAGGCTCACCACTCAGTGTTTATAATTGTGTGTACATTTTATATAGATTTTGTGTTACGTCTCTCATTGTCGCAGTGTTGCTACAGTTTAACAACATTTTCAGTCAAAAGGCAGGAGAAAGACTTCTTAATGTAAGCTTTCCTCTAATGGATTTTCAAAAAGTCATGTTCAGAACACTGAAATGAATTCCCTTATTTTAGACAATAACTATTAGTAAAACATACTTCTTTGTAATGTGGCTAATTAGCAAAGCACTGGCACAATCTACTGTAAACACAGTTTAATGTGATTAATTTGTACAAAATAAAACAGAAAGCAGTCAACTTTGTAATTTCAGTATTTTATGGCTGATAATTCACATTTGCACATCACATACCTTTATGAACATAACATTAAGAGGCCAAAATAGCATTGAGCCATTGATTGGATGAATATGAGGGGTGAGAGGTCACAGTGTTGCTCAGTATTACTACAGAAAATGACAGTGACCTGGTCACATTCAGAGCTGGACGCATTCAGAGCTGGACGCATTCAGAGCTGGACGCATTCAGAGCTGGACGCATTCAGAGCTGGACGCATTCAGAGCTGGACGCATTCAGCTGACAGTTTGTCTTCGTGGTGTGTTGGAAGATGGACTGTCGTCCCGTGTTGATGGCGTCATCTGCATGCATGCACTCATGATCAGCGAGCAAGTGCCACAGATCTTCAGTTGCTCGGGCAGGACACCTGTCATTTTAAAACAGGACTAGCGCTGGAGGATTTCAAACATGCTGAAACAATGCTCACCGCATTGAATCTGGGAAGACAGAGGAGAGCTGATTAGCTAAGCGTTCAAGTGTGGCCTGACAGTGTGACACTGAGGCATTAGGATTCGTAAAGGCCAGAACCAAGGTTGTGTTAAATCTTTTGCGTTTACGACATCTCATACCGCGCTGTGTGTCCAAAGTCATACAAATTGATTTCAACATGGCCAGATTGTAGGATTTTCTTCTGTTCTGTTGTCATCACGTTGTCATCAATGCCAGCTGACATTCAACAGTGCCACGCATGAGCTAACCAATAAGTGTGAATAACCATAAACTAAACACAACGCTCACCCTGGCATAGATAAAGATACCACTAGGATGGTATCACCCCAGTATTTAAAGTTGTTGATCCAAGCTGTTAGCCAGATAACTTCCCCTACACAAACACACACACATATATATATATATCCTGAATTGGCTCAAAATGGACTAATAGACTTGTAATTTTGCCGATTTTTCTGGTTGCCAACTGTATGTTTCTCTGGATAACAGTGTCTGCAAAACAACTGAACTGTAAACTGCAACTGTCAACTGTTAAGCATCCCTGATTGACTTCCTGATTGTGTTTACATACATCCTGGCCAGCCAGCGTGGTATTGATATCTTTTAAAACGGCAATATCTGTCCGGACTTTTGGCCTAAATGTAAAACAAAATTGCTAACTTTGCTTAATTACTTATTAATTATGCTTTATGATACACATTTCAATTATATGTAAACAATTATTCTTCCAAAGCAGCATGCTGTGGATTAAGTTGTGTGTTTAATTGGTCTGTGCTGTTGAAGGAATCCCTCAATAGTCAAAGAGCTAACTAATACAACCGCACAGAAACTTCTATGTTCTAACATATTGGCTCAATGGTTGAGCTATCACATTAGGACATCATGAAAGAAAGATAATATGTTAGATTAAATATGTATGGGGGAATTAGGCTATCTCAAGTATTATATCATTTATATTCAAATCGCTCCATCAGACGACACTGTCTCATTAAAGTGCTTGGGAAATTAGAAGATAAAAAACACTATCACATTTGCAGATAATATGGATAATTTAGCCCCTTGAATTTTCAATGTTTTCAACCACTCGATTTGTATTTTCTTTAAAGCAATTGTAGGCTACCTACTCTGGAGCTAGATTAGATGGTGGATATGTGAAATAGCATGGGTGGCCATGACTCCTGTGATGGGATAATGACTTGAGTATATCAATGTTAGTTTTTGTGAAAAACCTGAACATGTTTGTAAGGCTGTGCGCCTAATCACATGTATGCATTTTAACAACATATGTTTACTTCTCAATGACCAATTGAGGCAGACATCTCGGAAAAGGCTATTCATAGAAAATAATATGAAGTACAGTAGGAGTGGACTCTAGATCACTGTTTAATTGTCCCAAATAGTACCTCACGGCATCTAGTTGGGGGACTGGGTTTCATGTCTCAGCTTCTGTTGGTCAAGTGACATGACACGTTTGCCTTGTTTTTACTGCAAAGAACATGGATTTGTTCCACAAAGGGCTTTCCGCTGAAGGTCAAAAGCTCTGTGTAACAGCTTAATAACGCTGGTGTAGAGTATCTTCTAAATACCCCTGATTCAACTGGGTACAGCGAGCAACTCCTAAGGTGAGGTATTAGCAAAGCTTATTTATTTTCATTTCCGTGGCTTTTATTTGCTCGTTTCCCCTGTGGTAAAGCTGATTCCTGCCCATGATTCCCTTCTTAATTTTAATACCCTTTTTGCTCATCATACAGACATTATAATTTTTTTTCTTTCTTTCTTGTTCCCTCCTTCCCTGAAATAATAGAACTCCCGCACAGGAAGACAAGGCGACCACTGGGATGACGGTAAACTAGCTTCTTTTTCTTGCTGTTAATTGGTGTACAGCCATGTGCATATATGATAACAGATTTTTTTCTCAACAAGGAAAAGGGAGGTTAATTAATGTAAAAGCTGTGTTCGTGGAGATGCAGAATTTACTATGCCACCCCCCCCTCGCCCCCTTCACAACACCCCTCCCCTCCCACCACCCCCAACCCTCCCCTCCCCATGCCGCCTTAACAGCGTTGATTCCTCACTAATGACCTAGTTCTTCTAATGAGGAGCATTAACCCCTGGCTACAGTCGTCCAGGTCTTAATTGTCAACCCAGTCTGAAACAGGAGAGTATCCCGTTCAGCAGGTACGCTAACACATCTCATCGCAGGCCTCTAATAAATAAATTGGTTGCCCAGGGAAACCATTGGCCATCAACGCCGCCGAGACCGTTGTCTTTGGTTGCCCCCCCATCCCCCCACCCCCACATCCCCCCATCCTGTCTCCACTCCCATCAACCTCTTTCATTTTTTTCATTTTTTTTGTGCCCCCAAGAAGCTGTCTGTCATGCTGTGACCAGAGAACGGGAAGTACAGATATAGCTAAATAAAACAATAATTAGAAAATGCATCTGCTTAGGAACCTGGCCATGCAAAAACTCATTAGAATGCATTCTGAAGCTGATATGCAGGATCCTTTCATTTACAGAAAATATGATTAAAAATTCTCCTTTATGTTGCACCCAAGAGGTGTGTTTTAAAATTCAAACACTATTTACTATAAGTACAATATAAAATAAGTTCAATAACGAGATACAGAAATATAGGCACCTAATTAGAGGGACACTTAAAAGCTATAGCTAGTAAAATGGCGATCAGCCTTAATGAAGAAGGTCCAACATAGCAGGGGATTGGGTGCTGCTTGGTTCAAAGGAAAATATTGGTGGTATGAGCGAATGAATGGCTTGCTACAATTTGCTTCACCCATACCAAAATGTTCCGCAACAAACATATTTACAGTGCATTCCGTGCCATTATCGAAACGAAAACTGGTTGCGTAAACGAACATATTTTTGTCATACAAAAACAATCACTGTTTTCCGAAGACCATTAGCTAGATTCTGTGTAGTTGTGTACAGTTAGAAGTATCTAAACTAGAAGATATGAACAATACTTCATAAATCTAAGAATCTTTGCATACAATATGTATAAATGTATACAGCTCTGGAAAAAATTAAGATACCACTGCAAATATATCAGTTTCTCTGGTTTTACTATTCATAGGTATGTGTTTGACAAAAATTAACATTTTTGTTTCATTCCATAAACAACTGAAAACATTACTCACAAGTTCCAAATAAAAGTATTGTCATTTAGAGTATTTATTTGTGGAAAATAACAAGTAATATAAATAACAAAAAATATGCATTATTTTCAGACCTCAAATAATGCAAAGAAAACAAATTCATATTCGTTTTTCAACAACATAATGCTAATGTTTGAAATTAATATTTAGTGGAAAAAACGCTGATTTGTAATCACAACTTTCATGTGTCTTGACGTGCTCTCCACCAGTCTGTCACATTGATGTTGGATGAATTGATGCCACTCTGGGCACAAATATTCAAGTAGCTTGGCTTTGTTTGATGGCATGTTACCATCCATCTTTCTCTTGATCAAGTTTTCAATGGGGTTCAGGTCTGGAGATTGAGCTGGCCATGACAGGGTCTTGATCTGTGGGTCCTCCATCCATACCTTCATTGACCTGACTGTTTGGCATGGAGCATTGTCCTGCTGGAAAAAAAAAATATCAGGTTTGGGGAACATTGTCAGAGCGGAAGGAAGCATGTGTTCTTCCAGGATAACCTAGGCTTGATTCATGTGTCCTTCACAAAGACAAATCTCCCTGATTCCAGCTTTGCAGAAGCATCCTCAGATCATTGATCCTCCACCAAAATTCACAGTGGGTGCGAGACACTGTGGCTTGTAGGCCTCTCTAGGCCTCTGTCTAACAATTAAACAACCAGTTGTTGGACAAAGCTGAAAATCTGACTTACTCTTGTCCTCTACGGTCCAATCCTTATGGTCTTTTGCAAACTTCAGCTTGGCTCATCTTTGCTTCTCATTGATAAAGGGCTTTTTTCTAGCTTTGCACAACTTCAGCCCGGCTCCTAGGAGCCTGTTTCAAACCATACTCACCATGCACTTCAACCCAGCTGCTGTTGGACATTCTTTTTGTAGGTCACTTGATGTCATGCTATGGTTGTTGGGAGACATTCAAATTAATTGACGTCATCTTGGTCGGTGGACAGTCATTTTTGCCCTCTGCCAGTCTGTAACTTTGTTGTCCCTAATGTCTGTTTCTTGACCTTGTTCTTATGAACTGCCGTCTTTGAAATGTTCAGGATGGAAGCAACCTGATGTTCACTGTATCCCTCTCCCAGTAAAGCCAGAATTGAACCAATCTTTTCCTCACTCAACTATTTTTGTCATGCACTGTGTTTGCCATCCAACTGGTCATACTGCAAGAGGGTAGTGATGACCACAGCAGTGGTTTTTATACTATTCCTTGTTAAATTTTGGTTCAGGTAATCACCTAATCAGTACCTCATTAAATAAAATGAGGTGAGCCTGTGTTGGAATTTAACATACACTGGAATGGAATGGCAGCCATACATGTAGAAATGCCGATTTAAGAAAAATAAGGATTGGTCTAAAATAAATTCCGGAGCTGTATATATATATATAACAATGGTAACATGCTCCTGCTTCATTATTAACGTCATAGCTAGAGGCTGCAGCAGTTATAGACCCCCAGGGGGTGTGTCATTGGGGAGTGTGATGGCCCGGGGTGTGTCATTGGGGTGTTTGTCAGGCCTGGGATGTGTCATTGGCTGTGTGATGGGCCTGGGGTGTGTGACGGGCTGGGGGTGTGTCATTGGGGTGTGTGACGGGCCAGGGGTGTGTCATTGGGCTGCATGATGGGCCAGGGGTGTGTCTTTGGGGTGTGTGACGGGCCGGGGGTGTGTCATTTGGCTGCATGATGGGCCAGGGGTGTGTCATTGGGGTGTGTGACGGGCTGGGGGTGTGTCATTGGGGAGTGTGACAGGTTGGGGATGAATGTGATGGGGGGGGGGTGAGGGACAGGGGTGTG
>JACXGJ010004405.1:0-45599 GCA_016801105.1 Esox niger
GTCTGCCACTTCGAGCCTTAACTTGAACTGTGCCTGTGGTCTTCCATTTCCTGACTATGTTCCTAACTGTCGAAACAGACAACTGATATCTCTTAGACAGCTTTCGGTATCCTTCCCCTAATTCATGATGGTGAACAATCCTTGTTTTCAGTTCATGTGACAGTTCTTTTGAGACTCCCATGTCACTACTCTTCAGAGATGGGAAACTTACAATTGCCCCCCCTTAAATACTCTCTCATAATTGGGTTCACCTGTGTATGTAGGTCAAGGGTCACTGAGCTTCCCAAACCAATTTTGAGTTCCAATAATGGGTTCTAAAGATTTTGAAATCAGTAAAATGACAACAGTGCCCAAATTTATGCACATGCCTAATTTTGTTCGAACAATTATTGCACACTTCCTGTAAATGGTATAAACTTCGTTTCACTTCTCAAATATCACTGTATTTGTCTCCTATATGATATATTTAACTGATTTTTTTTATCCTAAGAACCAACGATTTATGAAGGAAAATCATGGAAATTAACAAGGTTGCCCAAACTTTTGCAGACCACTGTAATTAATTACTAATAAAATTATCCTTTTAAATCATACAGCATGTGGCATGATCCCCATCTTTCATGCCCAGGCCTTCCTCACACTGAAACTTCGGAACACGGCTGCAGGTAGTTGCAAAATACCAGAAATTGAGGATGCTCCGTGTTCAAACAATGTGTTATAGAAAGCTTAAAAATAGCTAAGTGCATTTCCCTTACAACAGATGGATGGAATAGCTGTGTAAAACAAGGCAATATCATCACAACAGATATCATGGTAGGGTATTGGGACCTTGCTTGTTGTGTTTTACATACTCATCCACCATTCAAGTCACACACGGGAGTAAATATAGGGGAGCTACTTAAGCAAGCTGTGGAGGAATGAGACTTGAAGAGAGAAAGACAGTTCTGCTGTTACAAACAATGCGCACAATATGGACACTGCAGTCAGTAAAAGTGCCCTTGTACTGCATATAAATTGCATAGCACACATCATCAATATTGCTACATAGTGGGGACTGCAGGTAACACGTGAAATATCGGATCACTGTTTTATTACATTTAACCTTAAAACAATAAATCCACTCGCTCCGCAAACAATGAAATTAAAAAGCTACTATAAATTCGCAGACTACAAATATATATCTTGATATTCTTCCAAGCTTGTTCATCAGTGACAAAGTGACAAAACTCAACACTGTGAAATACTTTAGATACGGTTGCACCACTAAAAACAAAAGAAATATGCAACAAGAAACGTGCTCCCTAGTACACAGATAATACTACAGCACTCAAACAAGCCTCCAGAAAATTTGAGCAAAAGTGGCGGTCCATAAAGTTGGAAGTATTCAGAGTAGCCTGGATAGACAGCACACTAAAATACAGGAAAAGCACTCACATCTGATTGTTCAGCCCATTTTTCAACCTGACTGAGGTGATCAAAAACAATCAAAAATTTCTATTTGATACAATTGCAAAGTTAACAAAAAAGCAATTTGGAACAACTACGCCATCTACTGCTCAACCTCCCCCTGGCGGAGGCAGGCCTCAGCGTTCGATGTCACCGGCCTTCTGACACCATCGCCCATCTCAACTCATCGCACCTGTTGTCTCATCTAGCGCACCTGATCATCATTCAGTAAGTACATATGTTCCCTCTGCTCCCTTTGTTCTTCGTGTATTATTGTCTCGATTCAGAGCATATGTCAGCTCAATTAAGACTTAAACTTACCAGCTCCACAGTCCGCTCCTTCTCTCCAGTCCTCAGTAATTGCTGACAATATTGAACATAATAAATTACTCCCATTACTCCAGATGTGTACCAAATTCACAAAAAAACTGCAGAAATTAAGCTTCTTCTTCTTCAAAAAAATGAATCTGGATCCAGACATATTTAACTACTATAGGCCAATATCGAATCTCCAATTCCTCAGAAAATCTTAGAAAAATGTGTCTCCCAACAACTGAATACCTTCTTGAAAACAAATAACATTCATGAAATGCTCCAGTCCAGTTTCAGAACCCATCATAGTACTGAGACTGCACTCATGAAGGTATCAAATGACCTTTAGTGGCCTCAGACAAAGGTTCCGCATCCATCCTGTTGCTTCTTGATCTTAGTGCTGCTTTTGAACCTATTCATCACTCCCTTCTCTTA
Organism: Esox niger; assembly: GCA_016801105.1. Lineage (NCBI taxonomy): Eukaryota > Metazoa > Chordata > Actinopteri > Esociformes > Esocidae > Esox > Esox niger. The sequence goes on from JACXGJ010004405.1 coordinate 2,194, forward strand.
GAGAGATTGGAAACCCATATAGGGCTATGTGGGAAGGTTCTAGCCTGGTTTAAATCTTATTTGTCTGAAAAATATCAGTTTGTATGTATGGATGGCATATCCTCTGACAAATCAAAAGTATGCTTTGGTGTTCTTCAAGGCTCGGTTCTGGGCCCTTTATTGTTCTCACTATATATGCTGCCTCTTGGTGATGTAATCCGGAATCACAATGTCAATTTTCACTGCTATGCTGATGACACAGTTATATATTTCGATGAAGCATGGAGAAGCCCCAAAATTAGCTACTTTGGAAGCCGGTGCTTCAGATATTAGGAAGTGGATGACAGAACTTATTGCTTTAAAACTCAAGAAAAACCCAAGACACAAGAAACAAAGAGTTTTGTTGACAGATTTTACTGAACCTCAATGGCTGCATGGTCGTATCCCCAAAAACTGTAAGAAATCTCGTTGTTACCCTTGACCCCGACCTCTCCTTTGAGGAATATATAAAATATATCTCAAGAGCTTATTTTCATCTTCGAAAAATTGCAAAAACTGAAAACTTATGCAGAAAAACTAATCCATGCTTTTGTTACTTCAAGGGTAGATTACTGCAATGCTTTTTTCCCCAGTTACCCTGATATATCAATAAATGAACTTGAACACATTACTCTAGTACTAGCCTCTTTACACTGGCTGCCTGTTAGGGTTAAGGCTGATTTTAAGGTTTTATTGTTAACCTATAAATCAATACATGGACTTACTCTTGCTGAAATGATCCAGCCATACATACCTGCACGTAACCTTAGATCGCAAGATGCAGGCCATTTAATTGTACCTAAAATTTCTAAACAGCCAGGGCCATCTCATAGAGCTCCACTACTGTGGAATGATTTGCTAATTAAAGTTAGAAATACAAACCTTAAATTGTCCACTAAAGACTCATCTCATCAGCCTGGTCTATGATTGTGTGTAGTCTGGCCCAGGGTCGTGAAGGTGCCCAGAAAGGCCTGATACTGTCCACCCATGCTGTCTTGCCAGGTGGGCCTCCCCCAGATAGGGCCACAGTGTCACTGGATCCCCCTGTCTCAGCCCCAAAGTCTTATGCTGCTATATTATTTTGGCGGGGAGTACGGTCAGTTCTCCTTCTCCACTGTTGGAGATTGGCCCTGTCTTCTCTAGTTTTAAACTTAGGAGGAAATGAGGTCTTGACCCACACCTGCGGAATACCAAGCTTGACTCGGTGCGGTCCCTGTCCAAAGTCTTCCTGGTTGTGTTGCAGATCAAGACGATACCTGAAAATTTCAGCTGCCACTCTGCTGACCCCTACACTTGTCTGTCCCTGTCCATCTGGTCCTGCCTCTGATCTGGGCTAGGTTTAGACTCTGGGCTCAGCCCACATTAAGGCTGTGTGGTTTGTGAAAGCACTTTGACAACTTCTAATATAAAAAGGGCTTTATAAAATAAATGAGACGCACAGTGACAAACTGCTTATGATCAGCCAGATATGAGTGGAACCAATCTAGTGCTGTTCCAGTTATTCCCAGTACTGTTTCCATGCAATTAAGAAGAATGGTGTGGCAGGCAGTGTCAAAGGCAGCAGAAACATCTAAAAATATTCAAATATTGATGTGGTGAGTGTCAGCAGCAATGAGGAGATTGTTCATGACTTAGACAAGGGCAGTCTCAGTGCATTGCTTTGCTCAGAACTCTGATTGGAATGGTTCATTCAGGTCATGGTTTGTCATGTTACACTGTAGTTGGGTAACAGCTGCCTGTTCCAGGAGTTTTGCTAGAAACGGGAGATTGGAAAGGGGTCTATAGTTGCTAAGGTTAGCCGTGTCCAGTCCTGGATCTTTAAGGGTGAGTGAGATTGAAGCCAATTTGAGTGAGGGAGGAACAGTGTCAGTCAGCAGAAAACTATTCAAAATATTCACCACAAGAGAAGGTAGGTAGACATTGACCAGAGATGAAGGCATGAGAGTCTGGTGATCAACGCTGCAATGTGGATTGTAAATGGTTTCAAGCTGTCTGAAAATAAATCCAATAAATTTACATTTTGACAGAGAAAAAAATATCCCCCAAAGTTTGACAGAGCCAATGGGGGTGGGGGGGCGAGGCATCCAGGGGCCTAAGTAGCCGGTTGATGATGGAGAAGAGTCCCGGATCTGATTTGCTTTTATTAATAAGGTTGAAATAGTACACTGATTTGGCCTGAGAGGGAGCGGTTTTGTAACACTTGACATACTCTTTTTGGGACTGGGTTTACCAGATCTTTTAAAAAGCCTCTCCAACTGACAACCAGTAGACTTCATCAGATGCAGCTCAGGGGTAAACCATAGAGCGGACAAAGAGAATGAGACGCACCGAGATCTCAGAGGGGCAATAAAATCAAGGTTGAATGAGAAGAGTGTGCCATTATGAGACACCAGCTTCTCAACAGAGGAAGGTTGAGGAGCCAGGTAATTATTATTTTGAAGTCGTTTTCTAGAACAGATGTGTCAAATAGTCAAAATTTGTCAATACATAATGATACGTTTCTGCCAAAGCTTGGTTAAAGGGATGTCTATATTTCACAAGATGGCAAGATGGTCAGAGATGGCAAGATCCAGGCCACACAGACAGGAAGTGGAGAACCCTGTAGAGCATACAAGGCCCAGGACATGTCCTTTGTTGTGTGTGTGAAATTGTACATGCTGACTAAAATTTTAACAATCCAGGAGAGACAATAATTCTGCAGTTAGAGGATATTTGTCTGAGTCAACATGAATGTTAAAGTCACAGGTGACATGCAGACTGTTGTGAGAACCTCTGAGAGCTCCAAGATAAAAAAGATGATTTGGGAGGGTGGTAAATTATGATGACTAGCAGAGATATAATTGCTGTCACAATTATTACATAATTGCCTGATCAAAATAATGTGCCATATCACAGTAACTTTTATAGATCTTTTTGCACAATATGTTGATTCTAAAATCATGTTTCCAATCTCAATAAGGGATGTTGAAGTCAATGAATTAGCTTACCATGCAAATTATGTCAATTTCCATAGGATGTCAGAGCATTTGACAAGGCATATCATTGTTGCCATCTGATTCTGGCAGCTATGAGTATATGATTATATTTTTTGAAACATTCCAAGAGCAATATAAGAAGTGCAGCTGAAGAGTAGGGCTGCACGATTAATCAAAATTATATTTAAATCTTAATTTGAACATTTTAAACCGCACAAAGCTGCGATTTTGGCATTTTATTTTTACACTCAATCAAAATAAGAATTTTTAATGGTGCGCTGACTCTGCAATAATCATATTCATATTTGTATTCAATTTAGGTTTATTAGGTGTTGATTTTAGAATTTGTTGGCCTACATAAACATAATAATTCAGATTATTAGTATAAAAGGTCAACACATATCGACAAGCTCTCTTATAACATCTTCCCTCATCTTTTGCTATTTTAAGACAAACGTTTACAATTCCCGTGCCCAGTTGTATGTCTCTGTCACAAAGCTGGTGGCAAGACACAAATGCAGAGGCAAACGGGAAAGTGTAATCCATGGTTTTAATAAAGAAAAGAAAACAAACTTACATCAGCTCCAGTGACTGGGTAGCGTGGCACAAAGCAGACAAACCAAAATAATCCAACAACCATGTGTGCAAACAGTCCACATAAATAGGTTCCCCAATTGGAGGCAACAATCTACACCTGCCACCAATTGGGGAGACCCAATCACATAGAGATGCCTAGAGGAATCTATTTTTGTCCCGTCCTGACTATGGCCCCAGCCAGTGCAGATGGCTAGGGGCATAGCCAGGACGTGACAGTCTCAAAACGGTCAATCAAAATATACATTGCCTATACATTGTTCTGATCACGCCTCTCACTCAATTTATTAAAAGTGAGTATTCTTAAAATATCCCAATTCCACGATGGCTCTATAGCAAATGAAAGTAATAGCCAAAACCAAATAAAGTTACAACACACGTGGGTTGGAAGGGATATTAACTGTGCAGATACTCCAAACAGCTAATTCTAACAGTCAGAAACATCAAAGATGTGGCGTAAAGCGTCCTACCAAAGAATAGTGTGGAGGAGTGCCTGCTGTTAGAGAAAATAAATTAATCTTCTGTTTGGGAATATTATTTCCCTACATCTGATACCGGTTAAAAGCCGTAATTTTCTGACTGACGTAACATGCAGTGAAAATAAATCTTTTGAAGGAACTCCGTAAATTTTCTTTTAAATTGACAAGCTTTGAACAAAGTGGAAAATCAAAAGTAAACAAAATCTGGTTAACATGGTCACAGACCCATTTTGAAAAAACTGTGAAAAGGTATGAGTAGTTAATGTAGGGTATATTTTGTCACTTTGGTGATTTATGACCCTGGTGGGTGTGACTTCCAGTTTGATAGGTGATTTGTTAGGATGGGATTCCCGGAATGACCTATGCATGTCTGGTGACTGTAAAGTATGATTGAATTGTTGTGTGCGTGTTTGATGTTTTATAATGATTGATAAACACCCTAGACAGGTGTTATAACAGCAGCGATAAGTTTGATGCTGAACAAATGTGTCTTATGGTTCTGTACTGTAAAATTCCCAGGCAATAAATAGGCAAACTATCAGTGGCATGATGTTTGCTGTTTAACAAAAGGGCTCCAGGATTCAGTAATGCTATATCCCCGGAATTATATGTTCCAATAAGTGCTACAACAAAAGTCCCAACAACTGGTGGGGTGTTAACCTTTCATGTTTTACAATGTTTGTAGCATGGTGTTTTTCCTCAAGCACTGAATTACGTGTGGGAAACATGCTTTTTGTGTAAGATATATAGAAGGGGTCAGGACTTATGATTCTCTTGTCATTAGATAAAGAACACACAATGTTGTCCACACATTGTTGAAATCATGTACTGGCCTTTTTTTTAAACTGTTTTCCACATTCTCACAGGTTTGCAGAAATGCACTGATTGACTTAGGAAAATACGTAAAATCTGGGTTTTATCCAGAACTGTCATGAAACATTCCAACGCCATCGTCTGTGATGCAAATAGCTAGCGCTACCCGGTTGATTGCTCGGATGTGTATGATCATCACTGATGCAACATCTCAGACTGGTCCACTGTGTAGTTGGTCGCATGCCAGCACATCATAGAAATTAGTCCTAGATGAAAATTGCTTCACTACACCGGTCAACTCCACGGTATTCATTTCCACATCTTTTTCCTAATAGTAGTCAAGCATGACATGTCTCTGGAAAATAAAAATGTAATAAACAACCAAATTAATTGTGTTGGGCAGTGGTTGTCTGAACCTCATCTCAAATCGTACATTCCCTGACTTGATCAGGGATAGGTGCTGACCGCATTCCTCATCCGGTGCAAAGTTGAATGCATAAAGGGCATAGCTGTGTAAGAAGTCAAGCCAAGGCTTGGTCCTTTAGGTGTTTTGCTGAAGATAAGGCCAATTGGTAAAATTCACGCTCTGATGTGTAATTTGTGTAATTTGGTTGGAAAGGTTTGCTTGGAAATTACTGACCATTTACATACATAGCCACAAATCTAAATTATAATGTTTGTAATTAAATAGATTTTTTTGTGTAATTTCCAGTAAACCTGTCATTGTCCACCAAACCAAAGATAATTAATTTTGGCAGGGGTCCTAATAATAGGTTATTGGTTGCAAACATGACCCCCTGCCGGTAAACTAAATATCTTCATACACACTCTTGCAATTGGGTACTTAGCAGTGGTTGAAAGTAGCGCTTGAGTGTGCCCAAGTTTCATTGCTGGTGAAACAGTCACTTTCTTGACAAAGAGTGAGGCAAATAATATATGCAAACGATATTGCATATCCCCCGCCCCCATAAGGCAGAACTCGTCTTTACCGCGTACCTAACCTTTGTCAACCATGCGTTAATTCACATGTGTCTGTTGTTTACGCTCCGCAATCAAAGCGATTGTAGCGTGGTCAGACCCATTCAGTCAGAATGACACAATACACACTACATAACCTACTGTTAGCAAGAGGATGAAAGGCAACTGTACTGAACAAGATTAGAAAACGAGCTGTCCATTCCTATCAAAAGTTCTGGATAAAACAGTTGCGGTACAACTTCACAACCACCTCAAACACAATAATATGTTTGAAAAGTTTCAGTGTGGTTTCTGCCCTAGTCATAGCACAGAAAAAGCCTTGGTCAGGGTCACCAACTACATCCTGGTGGCAGCAGATAATGGTTTTCAACTCATCCTCCTGGACTTAACAGCTGCTTTTGATACAGTTGACCACAACTTCCGGCTCCATCACCTGTAATACACCATTGGACTCACAGAAAATGTTCATACATTTTTATTTCATACCTTACCGGCAGAACCGGGCACATCGCCCTGGGCAAAGCCAAATCACACACCCACAATGTCACCTGCGGCGTCCCTCAGGGCTCTGTGCTGTGCCCCATCCTTTTCTCCATCTACAGCTGCTGGTCATATAATTAGAGTATCATCAAAAAGTTGATTTATTTCAGTAATTCCATTCAAAAAGTGAAACTTGCATAAGGTATACAGTCATTCCACACAGACTGATATATTTCAAGTGTTCATTCCTTTTAATTTTGATTATTAAAACTGACAACTAATGAAAACACCAAAATCCGTATCTCAGAAAATTTGAATATTACGATATATTACCAATACAAAAAAAATATTTATAGAAATGTTGGCCAACTGAAAACTATGAGCATGTACAGCACTCAATACTTAGTTGGGGCCCCTTTTGCCTGAATTACTGCAGCAATGCGCCGTGGCATGGAGTCAATCAGTCTGTGGCACTGCTCAGGTGTTATGAGAGCCCAGGTTGCTCTGATAGTGGCCTTCAGCTCTTCTGCATTGTTGGGTCTGGCATATCGCATCTTCCTCTTCACAATACCCCATGGATTTTCTATAGGTTTAAGGTCAGGCGAGTTTGCTGGCCAATTAAGAACAGGGATACCATGGTCCTTAAACCAGGCACTGGTAGCTTTGGCACTGTGTGCAGGTGCTAAGTCCTGTTGGAAAATGAAATCTGCATCTCCATAAAGTTGGTCAGCAGCAGGAAGCATGAAGTGCTCTAAAACTTCCTGGTAGACGGCTGTGTTGACCTTGGACCTCAGAAAACACAGTGGACCAACACCAACAGATGACTTTGCACCCCAAACCATCACTGACTGTGGAAACCTTACACTGGACTTCAAGCAATGTGGATTCTGTATCTCTCCTCTCTTCCTCCAGACTCTGGGACCTTGATTTCCAAAGGAAATGCCAAATTTACTTTCATCAGAGAACATAACTTTGTTCCACTCAGCAGCAGTTCAGTCCTTTTTGTCTTTAGCCCAGACGAAACACTTCTGACACTGTGTCTTGTTCAAGAGTGGCTTGACACAAGGAAGGTGAAAGCTGAAACTTATGTCTTGCATACGTCTGTGCGTGGTGGTTCTTGAAGAACTGACTCCAGCTGCAGTCCACTCTTTGTGAATCTCCCCCACATTTTTGAATGGGTTTGTTTCACAATCCTCTCCAGGGTAAGGATATCGCAATCGCTTGTACACTTTCTACCACATCTTTTCCTTCCCTTCGCCTCTCTATTAATGTGCTTGGACACAGAGCTCTGTGAACAGCCGGCATCTTTAGCAATGACCTTTTGTGTCTTGCCCTCCTTGTGCAAGGTGTCAATGGTCGTCTTTTGGACAGCTGTCAAGTCAGCAACCTTCCCCATGATTGTGTATTCTACAGAACTAGACTGAGAGACCATTTAAAGGCCTTTGCAGGTGTTTTGAGTAAATTAGCTGATTAGAGTGTGGCACCAGGTGTCTTCAATATTGAACCTTTTCACAATATTCAAATTTTCTGAGATACAGATTTTGGGTTTTTTATTAATTGTTAGTTCTGATCATCAAAAATAAAAGGAATGAACATTTGAAATATATCAGTCTTTGTGGAATGACTGTATACATTATACAAGTATCACTTTTTGAATGGAATTACTGAAATAAATAACTATTTGATGATATTCTAATTATGTGACTAGCACCTGTATATGCTCCCCCTTGGCAAAGTCAATAGCAGACATGGTATATCATTTCATTGTTATGCTGATGACACACAGCTCTACCTTAGGACAATCCCCTCATTTTCTGCTTCCTTGACACAATCTACACTGACCACCTGGAGGAGATAGAGTCATGGATGAAGCTAAACTTCAGCTAAACAGTTAAAAAACAGAAGCCATCTAAGTTGGCAAATTACATCTGATCCACCTTTCCACCATCACTTTCTCTGGCCAATGCATCTCCCTTTCCACATCTGTCACCAACTTGGGTGTTAAATTAACCCCCAACTTACCTTCAACGCACATCAGACAGCTCTGTAAGACATCATTCTACCACCTCAAGAACATCGCCAAATTGCATCCAACACTCACTCACCACGCCTTTGTCTTGTCTAGGCTGGAGTACTGTAATGCACTCCTCATTGGGATCTCTGGCAAGAACATACAGAAACTACAATACTTCCAAAACAGAACTGCCAGGATCCTGATGAGGGTTCGCAAGCATGATCACATCATCCCCATCCTGAAATCTCTTCACTGGCTCCTTGCCCCACTCCAAATTGAATATAAGGTCTCCCTCCTTACCCACCAGTGCCTTTACGGACATGCCCCCCCTTTACCTACAGGAACTCCTCACACCCCAGGACCTCCTCACGTACCCTCCGATCTGCACCCATAAAAACCCTCCAAATACCCAGAACCAAGCTCTGCAGCGCATGGGTGATAGGGCCTTTTCATCGATCACATCGAGACTGTGGAATGCACTCCCGGACCACCTGAGGGCTCCTCACACTAATGTTAAAGTTTTTAAAAGACACCTAATTTTATATCACTCTATTTCTTTTAAAATGTATAGCTACACATCTGTATCCTTGATGAGTAGCCAGTCATTTGCCTCGCCATTTTTGAGGATCTTGCTCTTTTCAGATCCTCTCTACCCACATAATCAGCCAGGCTTGCCGGGTCATGGTAAATACTTTCCATAACCTGTTCAGATATTAAAGCATTCGGTCAGTAATTAGTAATACATGTTTAACATCGTATTATTAGAGTTTTTGGAATTACACGTCATCCAAGAATTTCAGAAAAGATACAAACATTCAGATTTCTGCTGATTAGAAAATCTGTAAACATTTCAGATACACAATCTACATCCATAGCACCATTACTCAGCAATTTTATCATACAAACATCTGTTACATACGTAAACACACATAACCGGTGCCCAATTTTAAAGTCTTTGTTGTCAGCATTTGAAAATGTTAGAAGTTTATAAATTAAGTTGTTCAGAGCATTTGATTCAACATCATCAGATGTGTTCCTGACCGTTTCCATATGCTTGTTCAGATTATTAAAACGCTTTATACTGACATGGTCTTATACTGACATGGTTATTAAAAGGTCTACAACCATCGAATCCACTAGACAGCTTTGTGCATCCACTGTTCAAATCACCTAATGCCACAAATGATCTGTTCAGATACATGTAAACACAACAAATGAAGTTACCCACCCTTAGACTGCACTCTTTGCATTCAAGACGCTACTGTGTCACATACAGATTCCTCATTATATTTATACATGTATACATCCCTTTTCTAACTCAGTTTCTGTGTGGTTTTCATCTCAGACTTGAGCTCATGCAGAAAGTTTGTGACTGCCACATGAACATCGGTCAGCGGTGAATGAAACTCTGATACATTCAAACCCATGACCAGCATGTTTCAGTCACAGTGTTAACTGTCCCCACAATCTTAAAAAAAAAAGTCTAAAAAAAAAAGTCAACAAGAATGTCTTCTCTGGCTCGGGTGGTCTACTTCACATCTGATGCATGCTTTGTGGACAATGGCCGTAACGACTGGTACCAGGATGTTGCTTGGATGATCTTTAAAACTTGTGGTGCAAGGAGTATGTCCATTTTGTGATAACTCATGTCAGCATTTGAAAGGTATGATAAAGATTAAGAGGTCCTAGCTGAGCGCCAAGCCGGGCAGGCCAATGGTAGTTTCTTGCTGGGTATACCAGTGGAATCGAGCATTCGGGGTCCGGGGTACCATAGCATGGTTCAGCATTGTCATCCAAGGGATCACACAGCCAGTCCTCAGCCTTGGGTTATTCAAACTTCGGTGGGTTGTATTCTTGAGACGTGTTTCGTAAAGTCTGTTTTTATGCTGTGTTGGGGACTGTGTTTGCTTAAGGCGGGGCTTCAGGGTTGTACGTCAGTCAAACAGTGCGCAGTCGCAGTCAACACCCTGACATTTTTAGATTGTTAGGAAATAGTTCCAGAGTCATACGGTTTCATTACTCTGATTACTTTAAACAGTACATCTACCATATTATGTGTGCCCTGTTTTGGGCCCAAATAAAACACTTTTCATAAGGTGGTCTATAAACTGGCATTAAAGACCATTTGATCGGTCACACCAGCCTTAAACTCTTGGCCTTTGGGTAATTCATTAAATGCAACCTCCAATATATTAGAGTTGAAAGTTTATCCCCAAATCCGCACATCGTCCATCTTCCACTCCTGTCACAACATATCCTAGTGTAGTTGATGAATTCTGGTAAAATTCTACATCAGCTTCTTCTGTGCCGGCATGTTGATCGCGTCTTTGTTGGCCATTTGTAGTCCCTTGCCAACTTGCTGAGCAGCGGTTGAGGTATTAGCTTTCAACAGTTTCACCTAAAACGTTGATCACTTCACAATCCGCAATACTCAGACATGACTGAATGACCATCACCGGGGTCTGTGCGGTTTAAATACACAGACCACGCCAGTCATCCTATATTACATGAAAGGTTAACACCCACAGGTTGTAAGACATCTGTTGTAACACGTATCAGAACATAAAATGCCGGGGGATTTAGCATTACTGAACCGTTGTGCCCTTTTGTTATGCATTAAACATCTTGCCACTAATATAACACCTATTTTTTGCCTGGCAATTTTAACATTCCGGTACCCTAAGACCCATTGGTTAACCATCAAACATATCGCTGCGATTATAACACCTGTCTGGGGTGTTTATCAATCGTTGTAAAACAAACACGCACACAACAATTCAATTATAAATCACAAAGTCACCGAACACGCATAACTCATTCCGGAAGTCCCACCCTAACACACGTCATACAGGAAGTCCCACCTACCTGTCAAATCAAACTGGAAGCCCTGCCCACCATGCGCATAAATCACCAAAGTGACAGGACATACCCTACATTAACTACTTATAAGAATAGAATAATCCCCCTGCAGTATATAATGACATAACTGTGAAATGTTCTGTTAGATTTAAGTGTATATACTTAACTCAACTGCAACACATTTAAAACAATCTACATAACCCCATTCCAATTAAAAGGTATAAATAATTGCATTATTTACTTGCTGGCTATAATACCATGCAAACTGACTCAAGAGTAGCCTAATGTACACAAGGCAGCGTTTACCCGTAGTAGCGAGGAAGCACGCGTGAGCATGCTAAATGTTGTCTTACATTGCAGATCATTGCAGGGACCTGATGGGAATGTCTTTTTAACACCAGTGCATAGGTCCAAACTGAAAGTAAATTACGAGTCCGGTCCTATTACTACAGCACTGAATTGCAAGGACACCTGGGACAGACCCTCAAAGATGCGCCGTTTTCATAGCCTACTCACTAACTTACGTCTCCAAGATCCATCTCTGGGGGGCAACTCTGAATTAAGAAGATTAGTTTTGCACACAAAAAAGTAACGTGTGGTTAAATCTAGACCGAATTTTTTCAGATCACAACCCATACTGGACATCCAGTACCGAATGGTATGATACAGATACGTGTTTTTAAATATGGAATCTCAGGCAATCAAAAAAAGCTAACTTTTTTTTATATAAATTTACTTAAAACATTAACTGTAGATGTCTTCGGGTCATTCATGCTTGTATTTATACTCGTAGTAAAAATAGTATTAAACACTACCTGTGTGAAGTAGACCCACCACCAAACGCAAAACTTCGGCAAAATTGGCTCAGTCTTTGTGCTCCGTTTGTGCCGTTAACATTTTCGTTTTATAGATATTAAATAATATTTTAAAGTTCATTCTGAGGTCACTCAGCCCCCCCAACATCCTCCAAAATCAACGAAAAGTTTTGTTTGTTTTTGCTTCGTTTGTGCTGGTTTCTGCTCCAGTTGTGCTGCTGTCATTAGTCCTAAGAAATATTTTAGATAACCGAGTTTACTCAGCCTCCCAAATCGTCCAAATCCACCCAAAGTACTGTATTGTTTGTGGTTTGTTTTTGCCATAAGTTTCATTTGGGCTGCTTTGGTGTATTATATCTTAGACATTTAACTATAGGGTATGGTGTCACCAGCAGACTTCGCTAATACAAAAAAATATATATCACATAAATGACATATACATTCCACATTTATCTGTTAATATTTTAAAAGGGAGACTGAACTGTTACTGTAAAGATAACAGGCTTTAGTGCAATAACACCAAGGAGAACAAGCTTTATGCAATATATTACACTTCAGTTGCAAAGCCAGTAAATGCCCTGGGAGAGGCAATCCAACACTCAAAGCCTCCATAAAATGAAACCTGAACACAGGTTTCCATGGTGATTTCAGGAGACCCGCAAATGCCACATCGTTTTAGGGGGGAAGTAAAACATGATGACATTTCCTGTCTGGACTGCTTTGACAGAACTCACTAGAATCTCCCTTTTCACCCTTAAACAGAATTCATGGTTATGTTGGAACACATCAAACAAACTTCCTTCCTTGAAGTCAATATTTATCTCACAATCATATAAGATTGGAAATGTCAAAGCAAAAAAAGGGGTTGGTTATTAACAAATTATGACATTTGGGCACAAATCGAATTCATTTGGCTACACAGATGAGTTAGAACACATACTCATTGATTGTCCATGTCGTGAGGCACCAGCATGTGACAGTTATGCAAGGGGGAGGGGATACTTTCTACAATGTAGAAGAACATTTCCCAAAACAATGGTAAAATTAGTAAAGAAATAATAAGGAAAAGGAAGAAAGAATGAAAGAAAGAGGGAACTAAAAGGCAATACAGAAAGGAAATAAGTTATGAAGGAAGAAATGTATAGGCAAGGCTCCTTGGGCTCTAGTTACTTCCCTTAGAAGATTGGTGTGACGTCACAAGTCACAGCCTATTGAATGGTAATCACAAGGAATACAAAATGTTTTTAATTTAGGGTGTCTAATACTAAAACCTTCTGACTTGTGGCTAAAAACACATTTTTATTGTGTGATGAATCATTCACAGAAACTAACAATCTGCTAAAATTGTACTGGAGGAGTGCTGAGAAGAAAAATAAATCATACAATAAGATTATACCTAAGAGGCCTTATTAGGACGGACCTAGAAATACATTGTGCCTTAACTCACTAAAAGCAAATAAACGTATGACCATTGTATGACTACATTTGCATTCCCCATAGCAATTAATTATTTAACTTGGGTCTATTGCATTAGCTAGTCAGCTCATTGCTCTTACACTAACAATCCCACTCACGTTTGCTTGGATTCATCTTCTCAAATTGAGAGGGCATCAAATAATACAAAGGTAGGATATATTGAGATTATGCCACATGACAACCAGGTTTTTTACATTTAGTATAGACCACCGTTCAAAAGTTTGGGATCACTTAGAAATGCCCTTTTTTCACATTAAAACATACATGAAATGTGTTTGAATAGAAAATATAGCAACATTAATGGGGAAAGGTAATTGACAAGGTTAGAAACAATGATTTTTTTTATTTAAAGAGTGTCACTCAAACTTTCCTTTTAACACAATATCCTCCAGTTGCAGCAGTTTACAAGGCCTGTGAATACAATAATGATCCACGATAAAATGTCACACTGAACTAATCAGGATATTATTAAGAAAATAGCTGTTGAAAATGCCCATTTTCACACTCAGGGCAATAATTTAATTTGAAGCAACTGGAGATGTAAACAACAAGCCAGAAAGGGGGTGTGAGTCTAAAGTAACCTAACCCACATTGGGTTTAGTGTAGCCAGGAATATTGCCATGCAAAAAGCTACCTTATCCTCACTGTGAAGTATGGTGGTGGATCTGGTGCGGTTGTTTTTATTCCAAAATGAATAAATTTTAGCTTCTGTTAAGATACCCAATTAGTTGGCATAACTGAAACATTTTATAAATAATAAAATCTATGTTTATGTGAAATGTACTATGTATTATGGAAAATGTAACACTGGGCTCACTTTGGGCATGAGAGTACTCTGTACTTAAGGTCAACTGCTGTCAAAATAAAATTGGGCCAAACTTAAGGTTACATTGTCTATATGTGCATTGAAAAATGCATCCTGTCCTCTAAAAACCCTACAACCAAAACAGCTGTAGTGAGTCTTAAGAGGGAGGGAAAAAAACTGAAGTCTCACTTGCCTAGACTGGCCCTGCCTGCCACAGTTGAAGAATGAGTCATTTCATGTCAGACATGACACAATGCCGACTTTGCCCCATCAAATATCTTAAGTCTTGCAAAAGTCAATTATCCAAATACTGTCAGAGTTTTGCTAATGTACGTGCAGGGGTGTAGAATTAGGGAGTCGAGGGGGTCATGACCCCTCCGATATTACAGACAGGTCAATGTGACCCTCCTGGAAAAAACAGTGAAAATTCTGGGATCCATTGACCCTAACCCCCCACAACATACATCACAAACCTATGCTAAAACATTTCCTGTTTTAGGTTTTATCTTAATTCACATTACTTGCCATTCTGAGCCATAGTACTTTATCTAATATTTCCTGAAAGTTAAATGGTTTCACCCATATACAAGCTGATATTTTGGGTTCTACAATTCCACTGTTTGTAAAGAAATTGAAAGTCAACACTACAGCCTAAAATCATGGTCAAACTATAATTGTTTAAATTCCTCCCTTAGCTTTTAACCAAAACAGTGGCAGGGAATACGCTTGGGTACTGATTCATAACTGACTCACACTTTAATCTGTATATATCTGTATATATTATATTATATTAAATATACAAAGTCAATGTATACGGTTGTTTTGTAATTCAAGGTTTAAAGTTAAGAGTCTTGTCAAATAGGACTGCAAATAAATTCAAACCTCAGCAAACAAGCATGTTCAGCTATCCTTGGCCCAATGTCCACTGCCTGCTACCGAAAATCCACTGCCAACAGCCATTACAATTGACTTCTCACCTACATCTATTAATATTTCTTAAAGAGACAGTCTAATTTATGGTCATTGGTTTTAAAAGTGGGGCTGTCTAGAGAAAGGGTCCACAAAAATGCTGTGCCAATGTTTGCCTACCCCAAGGCAAACCCACTCAGCTCCTAAATGGGAAATTCGTAGCAAATTAAGGTATAGTGTTGTTAAGGTTGTACTCATCCTTCTTCTTCCTCCAAACACGGAGTGTGGAGTTTAGACCAAAAAGCTCTATTTTTGTCTCATCAAACCACATGACCTTCACCCATTCCTCCTCTGAATCATTCAGATGGTCATTGGCAAACTTCAGATGGGCCTGGACATGCGCTGGCTTGAGTAGGGGGACCTTGCGTGTGCTGCAGGATTTTAATCCATGACGGCGTAGTGTATTACTAATGGTTTTCTTTGAGACTGTGGTCCCAGCTCTCTTCAAGTCATTGATCAGGTCCTGCCATGTAGTTCTGGACTGATACCTCACCTTCCTCATTATCATTGATGCCCCACGAGGTGAGATCTTGCATGGTGCCCCAGGCCGAGGGAGAATTTTTTCCATTTTCTAATAATTGCGCCAACAGTTGTTGCCTTCTCAACAAGCTGCTTGCCTATTATCCTGTAGCCCATCCCAGCCTTGTGCAGGTCTAAAATGTTATCCCTGATGTCCTTACACAGCTCTCTGGTCTTGGCCATTGTAGAGAGGTTGGAGGCTGTTTAATTGAGTGTGTGGACAGGTGTTTTTAATACAGGGAACGAGTTCAAACAGTTGGAGTTACGCTGATATTCGGGTACTGCAGCGACCAATGCAATACTCATATCAAGCAACAATCATATAGGAAAACAAAAGATGATAACCAATAAGGTGACCTGTCACACACCGGTACAGCTTGTGCTTGTCATACCTATTCCTGATGGTAATATTAGTTGCTGTAGCTCCTTGTGGTACTGACCTACAGTACACCTCTTAGTTCTCACAACTATGAATAGCAAGGCCAACGCCTCCTCTCCAAACAGCAACAGGAGCGCGTGAGGCTCTGACCTCACGGGTCGCTCATTGGAGCTCAGCTCGGAGACGGCCTCATTGGAAAACACATCAGTGGATGAGTTTGTTGTTTCACATACATGACAGTATACATTCTTGCTAATGGTCCAACCAGTGATTGAGGAATTAGCCATAAATCCTAATTTTGCTAACAGCAGAACCACCAGGTCTGATCAATAATAATAATAATAATAATAATAATAATAATAATAATAATAATAATAATAATGCCAAGCCTTTTAATCAACAACGTGCAGAAAGGCGCACAGGCCCTCAGGCCCCATTCGAAATGACATCATATATACAAAAAGTTCTGTACATTGTTGAAGTCCAACAAAAAATACTTTAAAAAATATACTTCAAATACTGAGCAATGACTAAAGGCTACCGTGACGTAACCACAGCGTGTCGTAGTAGGCTTACCATTCAATCGGTGTAATCTGTCATCAAAATATAACATTAGCATTTTAGATAAATATTTCCGGACTAATGGTCTGTCATCATGTCAGTATTTTATAGTAGAGGTGTGTGTGTGTGTGTGTGTGTGTGTGTATCCTCTGCTGTTTTCATCAGTACATGGGATGGTTTTGTTTTAGTAGAAGAGCATTCATGCACTTCTACATGGATATCAAGGATTGTGGGATTTCGCTGGTGTTGGTATCAACTACAACATTTCTGGTATTGTGACATTCCTTACGGTATTTCATGTGCCTTGGGTTCAATAGTGTCAACCTCCTCCTTTCCACTCATGCAATCTCATTACAACACCAAACCCAACACTGTTGGCTCTAGCTCATTGGTAATGCACAGACAGCAGGTTTGAAATAAAAATCTGAAAGCATGAGCAGAAAAACAACCCCATTCCTATATCAGTTAAGCAAATTTTAGATGGTGTTAACTGATGCAAAGCCAACCAGTGTATTTTTCCTAGTAATTTGTGCTGTTGACTTTTGACCACAAGATACAAATGCTGTGTCTCTTTCTGTCTACAGTAACTACCATATTCATGCATTATTATCTTCCAGACAGATTCAGCACATATTTAACTGCAAGCAACATTCGCCAGATTAATATGTTCTCTAGAAATAACACACAAAAAGTGTTCTGCACATGCACTGAAAAGTGCTAAGGCAATGATTCCAGCGCACACGTACTGCTGCAGCATTGGTTCAGCATTGTACACTGCTTTTTCAGAAAAACATTTCTCCACAACTTTCCACACCAAAGATGCATACATTTGAACCAACTCAGAAGAATGTACACTGATTGATCAAGATTGATACTATTGTTCAAAAGTTTGGGGTCACTTAAAAATGTCCCTGTTTTCCATGAAAACATACATTTGAATAGGAAATCCAGCTACATGAATAGTAAATAGGAACTGACGAGGATAGAAATTATAATTCTTAACTGAAAAAAGTATCCTTCAAACTTTTGTAAAAGAATCCACCATACAGCAGCCTTACAGACATTTGGCATTCTAGTTGTCAATGTGTCGTGGTAATCTGAAGAGATTTCACCCCATGTTTCCAGAAGCACAGTTGGATTGGCTTGATAGCCACTTACATACCATATAGTCAAGCTACTACCATAACAGCTTAATAGGGTTGAGAACAGGTGACAATGCTGGCCACTCCATTATGAACAGAATACCAACAGTTTGCGTCTTCCCTGAACAGTTCTGGCATAGTTTAGAGCAATACTTTGGGTCACAGTCCTGTTAAAAATTTTAAATGAAGTGCCGTTTCAATTAAGCGTCGTTTACAGGGTATGGCATGGTGTTCCAAAATGTAGTAATAGCCTTCCTTCAACAAGAACATTTTCACTCTGTACAAATCTCCCACTTCACCACAACTAAGGCAGCCCGATATCATCACATGCCTCCACAATGCTTTACAGATAGAAAGATGCTAGAGGAGTGCATGACACTATTTGGTTTGCATCTCACACATTTTCTTTGTGATCCAAACCCCTCAAACCTAGAAGTGAATGTCTATAACCCTTTTTTCCAATCTTTCTCTGTCCAGTGTTTGTGTTCTTTTGCCCATCGAATTCCTTGTTTGCCAGTCTGAAATATGGCTTTTTCAAACTGGTAAATAGAGGCCAGCATCCCCACATTGCTTCGTCGTTGTTGACGTTGACACTGGTGTTTTGTAGGTTTTATTTAATGAATCTGCCAGTTGGGGACTTGGGCTTTGTTTCTCAAACTTGACATTAATGAATTGGTCCTCTCGCTCAGCAGTGCACCGGGGCCTCCCACTCCTCTTTCTATTCTGGTTAGAGACAGTTTGTGCTGTTCTGTGAAGGGAGTAGTACACAGTAATGTACGAGATCTTCCGTTTTTTGTAAATTTTTCACATGGAATAGACTTCATTTCTCAGAACAAGAACAGACTGATGAGTCCCAGAGGAAAGGTTTTGGTTTCAGGACATTTTGAGCCTGTAATCGAAACCAACAATTACTGATGATCCAGATAATCTAGTCTAAAGGCCAATTTTATTGCTTCTAATAATATATATTGCTTCTTTTATTGCTTAAATCAGCAAAACAGTTTTCAGATGTGCTAATAATTGCAAAAATTGCCTTTTCAAATTTTAAACTTAGATTAACAATTTGCCATTAGAACACAGGACTGATTTGCTGACTGGCTACAGATAATGGGCCTCTGCAGTGTAAACATTCCACAAAAGTATTCACACATCACAATTTCTACACTGTATTTCTGATCAATTTGATGCCATTTAATGAACAAAAAATAGCTTTTCTTTAAAATACATGGCTATTTCTGAGTGATCCCAAACTTTTCCATTGGTTAATAGGGTGCCATTCTATCCTGCACTGGCCCCAGCACTGGCCCCATTCCAGTGACTCAGTCATATTTTTTAGTTTAGAGAACAATAAATGCTGCTGAATTACAGAACAACCTCCAGATGTATGAAAATTGCTGAATTTTGCATACTACGACAAACAAGCAGAGCTTGGTAACGAACAGTTAAAAGTGGTAACGAACAGGCACCATAATTCACTCATTGACAACTCCCAGACCACCTCGTTTATTTGTGTTTCTTTACCAACATGTCCACTCCAATGTACGGTGTGCATTTCAGCATGTGTACATGTCTGTGTAGCATGTAGATTATGTAGTATCCAAAGATTCTACAAGAGAATGTCAGGCAATCCAACAGTTAGCAGAAGCTGAAGCACACTTGGAATTTCAAGAAGACATAAATCCAAAACACAGGTACACAAGCAATTCTAAATGTGATTGGCTAAAAAGCAGCACATGTCAATGGCCACAATAGTTAATCAGAAGAGGGACACATTTCTTACAGCACTGTAGCTCAATGTTCATAGCATACTGATTTTTTATATTTTTGCTTGTCTTAATCTAAGGTAATCATACTTAGTGATGACTGTTTGTTTGTATGTATGTATTTATGCATGCATGCATGCATGCATGCATGAGCACATCAGGTGTGAGTGATTGCATGAGTCTTTGCACATATGGTCATACCCCTCCACATCTCATGTCAGATGGTGGGGGAGAGCAGGGAGGAAGGACATGGCAATGACACCAGATGGGTTGGCTCGTTGTTGTTTCCAGGCAAAAGTTAACTCTCCACAGCTATCCCTTCCAACAGCCGGCACCTCCATACTTGGCCTGGGGAAGATGACGGCCAATGGCAGTGCTCGGAAAAAAGTCACCCCACTTGTCAGGAAGACGGGGAGGGGGGGCAGTGAGTGCAGAGGCTCAAATCCAGCTGGTCAGTTTGACACATAGCATAATGCTAAGAATAAAGCGTTATCAACAGCTAAAAAGTGAAGGGGTGATGGGGGTCAGTCACGACAGATCAAGACAGGTGCCTGTAGTTAGACATTTGAGCAGTTATACCCGAACACTTTGAGATTCACTGAAAATGATGGGTGATGATTTTAGAAGATGGATGATAACTTACAGGCATTTAGATATAAATCAGAAAAGGAACCAGGCAAGTCTAGTTCCACCGGCAGGCGAATAGAAGGGTTGAATGTTGTTTTACATGTCTGGTTTCAATTCACAGTTTTGTATGTGGCATCTTTAACCATTATGCTAAAGAACGGGAAGTTAACTTTTACCTCAGCCATGACATTTTTGCTGAAATAACGTAGACAACAAAGCGTTTATTAACAGAACTAAAGTGCACTCTTATACAAAGGTTACTGTAGATGGCTAGCTAACAGCTATACTATACCAATAATGAAAACAATGACTCCAATCATTCCATGGCTGGTTCATTTCTTTAGAAAACAATAACAATCTAAAAGGGTGAGGGTCAATATAAATATGATCTTAAATATATGAGATTCATGGTATAACAGTGGGCATATTTGTTGTGTGATGACAAAAAGTACAGAGTGGGCAAACATTTCTGAGAAAAAAAATTGACCATCTGAGAGGGGAATTCAACCGGAGTCAAAATATTGAAGGTCGGAGATGTTCCAACAAGACCACGGGGCTTGCTGGCAGTGAATTCACCTCTGTATAGTCAAATAAATCTTAGATCCCAGCCATTACATTTTTGCTAAAATCTTATGGGCAACAGAAAATGTATTAATCAAGACTTAAGTTTACTCTTGTACAAAGATTACTGTAGATGGTCATCCATACAATAACAGTTGAATATCAAACAATTATGCTATGTGAACTACGAGGAAATCGAAAGCATTGGCTCAATCTCAAATCGCATACTACAAGTAAGTACCTGGATTATGGTGAAGTATGTACTCTTTTGTATATAGTAAGCTAGTATGCCAGTATGCCAGTATTGGGCCATACTGCCTTGTCAGAAAATTGTATTTCGACATTGGATCATTTTGTCACGCATTAATAACACACCAAGTTTGAATATTTAGCTAGAAACCATTAATCAATGTTAAACTGACATGTGTTAAATCTTTCTTATTAAGTTTACACCATAAAATAGCATCTCTAAGATGTACAGCTTTTAATAGCCAGTAATAGGCCCTCTAGTGTCTACTTACTACTTGGAATAGTCATAAGAATTGAGCAATTGCTAGCAAGACTGAAGATGAACTTTACACTGCACCAGCCATTTCATTTCATGGAACAACAACATTTGCTTTTCTTTTTGAACGACATCGATACAATAACTATCAATACTAGTGATAATAACAGACGTTCATCAAGTCAAAAGACGAGAGAATCGAAGAAACACCTACTCTTACTACGCAAGGGGTTGTGGGCTATATTACCCCAAAAAGCATGCATGGATGCATACTTCCAAAATTCACCAAAATGAGAAGCAATATAACTGTAAACAGTTTAATTTTAGGCTTACTCTAACATAACTACTGAAGCTTGTAATCAGCTAAGTTTGTCTATCCTGAACAAATCCAAATGCATACTTTGTTCTGTAATTGGCAAAGATCGAACACTGGTTGCACACATATCTGTGTCTCTAACCACTACGCTATTAAACAAGGGGTAGTCAGTCACTCACTCACTCAGTAAGAGGCTTTTCTGGGCCAGCTCCGCTTACGTGGTCCAGCAAAAATGTGAGACTACTTTTTGAGTAGCACAGCAAAATTGTACTTGCTCAGGTACTGCATTTTTCAAAGATTTAAAGACGCATCAAATTCACATATAGTATGCACAACAGACTGTTGTATGATGGATGCTAAGAGTGAGCACACATTGTGTTTTGTGTATACAATGAAGTTATTTCTACAATCCTTAGGAAACTAATATCACACCATTTTTGCCAGATAACATTGCTAATGACACCAAAATAAAATGGGTGATTATTGGTGAAACAATTAGCAAAATGTGGTGGGAAACATACGGCCTGCATTTGTTTCCCACCACATTTTGCAAATTGTTTCACCAATAATCGTATTCGTTTTTGGAAGAGTTGAAGATCCAAATATGTCCTCCGAAATACATTTTCCCATGCAGTTCTCTTGTAACATTGCTCACTGGCACATACGTGCTTGGAGAATGGCTCATTCTGCCACCAACAACCACAGTTCACCTTGCAAGTGCCAAATATACCACAAGGGGTTGATATAGAGTAATGAGACAAAGAAGCCCTGGTCGACATCCTACCCATTCCCCCTGGATAGTCCTTTGCACTGCCCTCTTTGGGACCCCAGGGCCATGACGAGAACTGGAAAATATGGCTGCTATAATTCAGCAGGACTGCAATGCAGAATGTAAAACAACTGGATCACTGGGGAGCATTTCTGAATTAAAAAGCATAACTATCTGTATGTTATGAACATACAATTAAAGACAGATAAAAAGCAGTACATAATTTAGATCATTGCATGCCATATAAGGAGAAAAATTTGAAAGGTATGATGTAGGGATATTTTTTGGTTATCACCACACCGTATAAAAGTGTTCAAATAGGAACTCATATAGCAATATATCCAGACCTTGAGTACCCCAAAAAGCCCACATCTGTTGTAGCCCTGGACAATCATAACCAATTCACCTCAATGAGAACTTGATAATTAGTTGACAAGTTGAATCAGCTGTGCTTGGCTGGGGCAACAATGGAAATGTGTACTGTTGAAAGTACTCGAGGACAGGAGTTGGCAATCACTGTGCTATATGCTTTCAATCATATAGTGATATGTGAGAGACATTTAACTGAAGAAAAAAGCAGTAGCACCATCCCTGTAGCATATTGTTTATCTCCTGTATTAGAAAATAGACACTGTAGGCTGGTACCAGAACATTTTGTACACTTTTAGTGTGGATTTTTGCAGGTCTCCCTGTAGCAATACCAAATAGTTTTGGTTTGGTAAGCACTGATGTCTCACTGATAATTGAACAGCATTAGATATAAATAGCCTTGGAGGACGTCGCTGTGCAAGTTGAGGCGTGTAATCGTTCCAAACCGCCAAAGATATTATTATGACAAGTCATATGTTTCAGAATCAAAACTGTGGCTGCATAGTTGTGGACTGAATTTAAGAGGTGTGGGTGGACATATCTTTAACTCCCACCAACTCCGGTGTTCCGCTGTGGACACAAAAGTGTCAAAAAGATGTACACCAAATGACCCCTGAGAGGAAATCAAACATGCTGTTCAAAGGCCTCTATGGCCTCACTGTACAAGGTCATGAGCAGAAGGTTGGGTAAAAGTAAACAGATTACTAGGACTGACTCATTCAATTGCTAGATTGTTTGGTCAGTAGGTTGCTTATCAAACAAGATTAGCGTTATGTTGAGCAATCACAATGCATTCACGCATGTAATACCAATGTATCGTGTGATGAGGGAGTATATATACAGTGGTGTGAAAAAGTGTTTGCCCCCTTCCTGATTTCTTATTTGTTTGCATGTTTGTCACACTATCAGTTTTCAGATCATCAAACAAATTTAAATTAGTCAAAGATAACACATAAACACAAAATGCAGTTTTGAATGAAGGTTGTTATTATTAAGGGAAAACAAAATCCAAACCCACATGGTCCTTTGTGGAAAAAGTGATTGCCCCCTACAACCTAATATCAGGTTGGGCCAACCTTAGCAGCACGAACTGCATTCAAGCGTTTACGATAATTTGCAATGAGTCTTTTACAGAGCTGTGGAGGAATTTTGGCCCACTCATCTTTTCAGAACTGTAGTAATTCAGCCACATTCGAGGGTTTTTGACCATGAACTGCCTTTTTAAGGTCATGCCACAGCATCTCAATAGGATTCTGGTCAGGACTTTGACTTGGCCACTCCAGTCTTTTCTTCAGCCATTTAGACGTGGACCTGCAGGTGTGTTTTGGATCATTGTCCTGATGCATTTTAGTGTGACAAACATGCAAACAAATAAGAAATTAGGAAGGGGGCAAACACTTTCACACCACTGTATGTTTAGCATTGAAAACAGTGGTACTAGGCCTATTCAAATGTGTGGTCCATTAAATTAATTTCATTTTTTTTTTTACATTTAAATAGACAATGTAATTTCCCAAATACTCAAAAGATTGACATACAATTATCTATGAATGGTGTTTTTTCTTTGTTTGTTTTTTTACACAGTAGAATTAAAACAGAAACAAAATGAACTTTATATTGACATTATCAAACAAATTAGGCATTTCGATTTGTTCAGTATAGACTAGAAATTTGCGTTATGTTGCGATGGATAACTGCACCGGCAACGAAAATATTGCTTTCATTTTCAATTTACATGGCATGGTACAAATGTCATAGAGGTTAGCTATTCCACTGTCTACTTGTTTTCTAAAGAAACAAACCAGCCAGTGATTCAAGTTGTTGTTTTCATTATAGGTACTGTATAGCTACTAGCTAGCCATCCCTAACATATAGCATAGCGGTTAGAGACATGGAAAGTCACATTGGTGACCAAGGTTTGATCCTCGTCCTGGACCTAAAAAGTTAGGCATTAGGATTTGATCCTAATGCTCTCGTTTTAGATTTACATAGTGTAGTTCACTTGGAGTAGTGGTTAGATATTCAACTATCTATTTGTTTTTCCCCTTCTAATGACGGGCCAGCAGAACTAGGCTTGCCTGGTTCCTTTTCTTTTTATTATGAACTGGAAAGTACAGTGACTACAATGTTTATGAAGCTGGAAGGAGGGGATACTGGGAAGTAGAGCAAAGGTCACCTGCACTGCAAGCATGGCCTTGAGACTGCAGCCCCTTTCTGCAATCTTTCAATAAGACCTAATTGTGTATAAATGACAATCTGCTAGAGTAACCTCCAGACTAGATCTCTATACGTACTTATTCTTACCGTGCATGCAAACTACTTGCATTCCGGTGCAAATTTTGATGGAGGTCACCCCAAAAGCTGTGACTCATTTAATAGCCTAGGGTGTGTTGTGTGCACTTTGTTGTGAAACATTTGTCACATGCATTGGATTTTTCCAACTTTGATGCTTTGACATGCCAAATCAGTGATAGACATAGATAAAACATAAAAAGTATTGATGTTTAGTTATCAGCAAGCATTTATTGATGGGGTGGCCCCAAAAATAGCAAAATCCATTTACTTAAGGGGTACAATATCAAGGTTTTGAATCTAGAATATTAACAGATGGAATAAAACTACATCTGGTGTGAATTTAGTAGTTAAACAGAAAATGGATTATGATTATCCTCTGAAGTATCACAAAATAACAATTCAACCTGCTTGTACAAATCTCTAAACCTTAATCATACAGCATATGCTTAGATTCACCTTTTTGGAGCATTTCCCACAATCCAGTTTTATGCACCACACAGATTACAATGAAACTGCCTCCACAAATGTATGCTGCAAGCCAAACAAAGCATTCCATCGGAAATCAACATACTTGAGGTGTATCAAGAATTAGCTGTTACTCTGCCTAGATTCCATAAAGTGCTCAACATCACTCTGCATGGTGAAGTCGATTAGGCCAACTCTCAGTAATGACAGTCACTGACAACAATAATGCATTTAATTTCTTTACAGCTATCCCCTAAAAGACTTAAGACAAAGGGAAT
Organism: Esox niger; assembly: GCA_016801105.1. Lineage (NCBI taxonomy): Eukaryota > Metazoa > Chordata > Actinopteri > Esociformes > Esocidae > Esox > Esox niger. The sequence continues at coordinate 28,018 of JACXGJ010004405.1, forward strand.
GTAATTCATTGTATTTGCCAAGGTCCACCACCACCATGAACTGAACAACCAAAGTAAATATTTGACTAGATATACCTGACTAGTGTCTTGTAATGAGTCTTGGCAAAAACATGACAATTCCCTAAAGTAAATCAAACCTAATATTTATCCATTTGGATTTCACACAATACATGTGTAGTAAAAAATAAACAGCAATTTAAACAAGATAAAACCTACAATCTGAAAGTTACCACCTTATTCGGCCACTGAATACAGTAGAAAATCAGGAATAATTGCTTAACAGTGCAATCCCAATGAAGCGTATGCCTGGCAAGCAGTTGATCTCGATCACTTTCATTGGACTATGTGCAGAAGATTTAGGACATTTAGCCCCAGGGAAAAGAGATCCAGAAAAGTCCAACTGCAGACTCTGGTAAAACCATTAATATAATCATGAGCATTAAGTATAACTCCTAAATCTTAAAGTATAACTTTAAAAATGGGACAATATATTGAATACAGTATTCTGCTAATGACCTTTACTATGTAATTTATGCCAAAGGGCTACACACAAAACAATTTGTACTAATATCCATTTAGCATCTAATCATTGGCGGCAAGCATTAAAGGCCTTTCAGATTTAGCATGTTTATCCGTATAAAGAGGCAGCTTTAAGCTCCAGCTCTCCACTCAACTGAATGAGGCTCTTGCTAAAGACGCACTAATACCTTCTTTGCCCCTGTTCAAAATGCTGATTCTCTGTTTGAATGAGCCAGGTCAGAGACTTCTTACAACTTGGAAGTGTTGTGTAAATAAAGGCTCATCGACTTTGTGGCCTCAGGGCTTTGGCCGTTAGTAACCTTTACTGAAAACGAGTAGAGCAGGGGAGTTGCGGTTGGGGAGGCAGTGTGCTTCTGGCCTTGCTCCACATAGTGGGGAGAGAACGAGAGAACATCTGTTGTCAAAATTAGAGATTTTCATGTGAGAGACACTGAACATTCAAGACAAGAGATGACCAACAGTTTCCTTCCCCCTCTCTAGAAGCCTCAATTTCCAGATTTCCTTGAATGGCTCAGGAATGAATGCTGTCATTGTACTTCAAAGCTGACAGGACACAGACAAGAATTCACACATGCTCCACATGATAATCACAATCACTTGTTTGTGGTGTGTCTGTTAGTGTGACAGTTGGCAAGGGAGCATAGATGTCAATTTTCTAATGTCTACATATCAACAACACTCTCATACCCTTTTTGTAGACCAACCGTAGGATTTGCTGGAAACAGAACACAGGCAACAGTCTTTTCTGTACCACAGAGACAGGTAGATTGTTTACAATGCCACCCCCTTAATTTGGTACCTTTCTGCCAGAAGATCTGATGTGACTGGACTCATGCTGCCTGTGTAAATGCAGTTGTAATATGAATTATATAGTCAGAGTTTTTCCTTGAAAATGGATTCTGAGATTTTTGCCCGCTGGTTGTAAAAGTGGTGCAGTTGACACATAAAAAGGGGTCCTTCAAAATTGGGTAATGTCATGCATGTGCCAGTATGTGCTCCATGTCATCAAAACCATTCGCCTCTAAACTTGGAACTTCATAGCAGAGATATAATAGCGATTCTAATAGATCAAGCACAAACATATTTGCATCTACCCCAAAATGTGAGGTTTTAAACACATACAAAAGTTTCAAAAAAAGACCCAGATGGCCTCTTTAAATGACAGTAATGTACCAAACCAAGTTTCAATATTTCAGTTTATAAGCCATAAGTACGTCTGCTGCCTTATAAAAGGCTGAAAGCAATGGAAGCAAGCACGTGTATGACATTGCTTTGAACTTGAAATTGAGTTCAACATAGACAATAAATTTGCACACAACTTTGAGCAAAGATTTAAGATTTATAGCTACAACAGGCAAACATAACCTCGTGTGCTTCACTAAATGTTAAAATGTTTTCGAATAAACCTTTAAGTGAAAGCAAAAAGCTAATCTAAGGTTAATAAATAAACTTTAGTAATGTTACATTGAATTACTCTAGGAAAATACTAACTACAATTAAGTCACTGTTCAGTCAAAATAAAATATTTATTGAATAAATTCCTGTTTATTTCCTTGTGCTGTACATCCTCTAATAGCTATAATAATAAGATTCGAGTCTCCTTTGTACTACTTGTTAAAATAAATTGTTTTCAAAATTAAAACACTTTTGCATATTTCTCCAATTAAGTTGAATCAATTATAGCCACTCAGCAAACTGTATAGAGGTGAAATTGCAAGATCATGATGTCACAACACGAGTTTGACATGGATACTTTGTCTCCTTCTAAACTTGTATTACAATATTTGCTAATTCACTGTCAATGGCGTCATCGGGCCCCTTTCACCAGCCTTAAAAAGCGCGCAGGAAGCGAAGAACGTTTCTAAACAAAGTTCATTGTTACACAAACGTAGGCTACTCCGTTCAGACCACATCATGCTAGCATTGATTTGGACCACTAAAATCAAACTGCCTGCAACTGTAATATATATAGCAATGTCATTCGCAATATGCTGGTACTACAGGAAAAAAACTCAACAGCACATATTTTAAGCTACGTGTTGATTCACGAAGCACCGTACGACATAGGGAACGCCTAGAAGAGAAATATTGTTTTTCAAGATGTAGGCTATACGGTCTTAACATCCGTAGACAAACCAGAATTAATGCAAGTAAATCTGCACAGATAATATGATGGATATTCTCTACATTTAAACGATTTAAAAGACCACAAGACGTGTACTCCTTTTCAAAGGTGGGCAATTTCTGGTTCATCTCGGATGTTTTCTTATAATGATTCAGTTATCAATGTAAATGCGAAAAATATTTTTTATATAGTCCCTACACAGTTGGCACAAAAGCTAAAATTATGTAAATAAACAACAAAGCATTAAGTTAAACATTCAACAAACCTGTGTAAGGCAGCTTCCTAGCAGTGAACCATTCAGAATCTTAAAGGATGTGGCGCTTTACAGTGCATTCAACTCGTAATGCAGCTGCTTGTCCAATCCGGGATGCTGTAAAAAGACATGTGCCAATATATTATGTAACACATGTTTTCATTGGTCGATTTTCTCTATTCACGATTAACGTAATACTTTTTTGCACATTCCATGGCACTTAATTTAGGTCACATAATTAAACAGACATTAATCACCAAATAGATTGAAGATTATATTTGTTAAGATTTCAAGAAACTTGTAATTATTTATTAAAGACGTTTGCTCTAGAAAGTAAAGTGTAATATAGTATTTATCAAAGCAATTATGCAGCCAAGAATTTGAGGAAATGGTGGTTGTTGGTTGTCATTAGAGAACAATTAAATTGACCAACCTATTTTCTCTTATAAACTGGATATTTTATTGTATAAATCCTGGTGGTTGTGCTTATGATGTCTACACATCTTCATCCAGCCAAATAACCCAACTGATATGGAGATTAGCAAAAACAGTCCCTGTACTTTTCATGGATCTCATTATGAGGAATCAGTTATTTACTAGCTAGCCATGCATTGCTGCAAAACTACCCTAAATCTTTGCTTATTGTGCCAAAACCCATTTTAAAAGAGCCCAGAGGTAAATGACACGCTGATAAATCAACATTAACATGATCAAGTGCATTCAATCCCATTTGAAAAATTGCATGAAAGACAAAGCCCACTTCTTGTTCTTGACTTGCCATTGCAATGTCCTGATTGTCAACTCAATTGGGCAATTGTGGTGTGTTAAGTTGTGAAAGCAAGCATTTAATAAAAGAGCACAGTGAAATCTGAGAGAGCTGGAGACATCCCCTAGGATTGGTCAACCACCACCTGAAGCCAGTGTCTCACCTGAGCTCACTCAGGCAACTGATATTTCTAATAAACCTGTTATTGCTTTTTTTATTATTGATTATTGTGAGTAGATTGACGAGGGGAAAATGCATATAATGCATTTTAGAATCAGGCTGTATCAAAAGGCAGGGAAAGTGAAGGTGTCTGAATTATTTCTGAATGCATTGTACAAATCCTTTTACAAAGGATTAGAAAGGATTAGAAAGCCTCGCAAGCCAAATTTCAACACTGAGTCAGATCATGATATATATACAGTACCAATCAAAAGTTAGGATACACCTACTCATTCAAGAGTATTTGTTATTACTATGTAGAATAATTGTGAAGACATGAAACTGTGAAATAACACATACGGAATCATGTAGTAACCAAAAAAGTTTTAAACAAATCAAAATAGCCACCCTTTGCCTTGATGAGAGCTTTGCACACTCTTAGCATTCTCTGAAACAGCATCGTGAGATTGCCACCTGATGTGCTTTTCTCTGAGTTCCCACTTATGCTGAGCTCTTTTTGGCTGCTTTTCCTTCACTTTACGGTCAAACAAATCCCAAAACATCTCAATTGTGTTGAGTTCAGGTGATTTCTCTTATATATCCTGGACAGTGTTACCAGCAAAGCAGCCCCACACCATCACACCACCTCCTGCATGCTTCCCAGTGAAATCCACACATGTGACAATCATCCACTTAACCATTCTGTTTTTACAAATACATAGCAGTGGGAACCAAAACCTCAAATTTTGACACATCAGACCAAAGGACAGATTTCCACAGCTAATGTTTTTTGGCCGAAGAATGTATCTTTCTAATAGAACTCTGTAAAGCATTTATTTGGGCTGCAATCTGAGGTGCAGTTAATTGCCAATTTCTATGGCTGGTGACATTAACGAACTTATCTTCTGCAGGGGTAACTCTGGGTCTTCATTTCTTGTGGTGGTCCTCGTGAGACATGATGAGAGTGTCATGTTACTGGTAATGTTATTTGTAACTGCACTTGAACAAACTTTCAGTTTTGCAAATGTTCCGGATTGACTGACCTTCATGACTCAAAGTAAAGATGGGCTGTATTTTCTATTTTCTTATTTGAGCTGTTGTTGCCATAATGTGGCCTTTTACAATACAGGCATAATGACAGTCTTCTGCATATCAATGCTACTTTGTTACTACAGAGCTTATTGGCTCATTAAGAAGGAAAATAATTCCACAAATCGACTTTTAACAAGGGACAACAGTTAATTGAATTGCATTCCAGGTGACTACCTCGTGAAGCTGGTGTTATTTCATAGTTTTGTCATAGTTATATCTTCACTATTATTTTACAATGTGGAAAATAAATAAATTACCCTCTGAATTGGGTGTGTCCAAACTTTTGACGGGTACTGTACAGATAAAGGTTTTGGTTATAGCACCACTGTGTGGTCAATATGGATGTTCTTGCATATGTGAAGATTTGACATTGTATGCGACATGTAAATCAGCAAAAATGTAATTGATGTGGCAGGTTATGACTGACTAAATCTTCATTAGGCAGTAGCAAAACATTTCTTGCATTATGCATTTTTTGTAGATGTAGTATGTCAGATTTCATACAAATCAGTAGTAGCCTTTTATGTGCAAAACATTTACATTTTTGCAAATACATTAAAGGGGCAGAAAATGCATCATGGTGCATATTACTGATTCTTGTGCTCTTTTTGCAGGGAGGGGTCTATGTACCAAATTCTGTGTCAGAAATGGTGAGGGGTGTGACTGCAGTAAACATTTCCAATCTTTTGCTATAGCAAGGTATTTTTGAAGGTTGGTTCACTATGCCAAGTCACGTGGAATGGATTTCAATAGTGTTTTCGCACAAGATGCTAAAACTGCTTTGAGTTCATACATCTACTTACCATAAGGTGTACATTTTTATAATATGTGATGATATACAGTGCCCTCCACTAATATTGTCACCCTTGGTGAATATGAGCAAAACTGGCTGTGAAATGTTTTTATTTATTTTTTATCCTTTTGAAAGAAAAGAATAAATAAATTCTCATTATAGAACAAATACTTTCCTCAAATCTATTTGTGCCCCAATTATGGTCACCCCTTCATATAATAGTTGAAGTGCAACAGTCCTTGGCCAAGATAATCAGCTCTGAGTCTTCTCCTACAATGCATAATGAAGTTGGAAAACACATGGCAAGGGATTTGAGCAACAAAAAAAGAAGAAAAACAGCCCTCCAACATCAAAAAGCCACCACCATACTTCATACTTTAATTTGGTCTCATCTGACTGTAGAACTCATTCCATTGAAATTTATTGTAACGCTTGGCAAACTGTAGGAGCTTGAGTTTGTTGTTTGTTGACCACTATTTTATGGCAATCCTCCCAAACTATGTGTGGTTATGTGAGTACTATCTGATGTAAGACTTTCTGACCCCAAGACCCAATTAACATTGATAATTCTCCATTTGTAAACCTTGGGATTTTTGTCCACTCACAACACTTTGCAACACGTTGCAACACACACCTCAATGTGTGTAGGTTCAATATAGACTAGGTTCAATATAGCCTCCTTCCAGGCCAATTGTTAACATTTCCAGTTGCTTACACTTCTTTATTATTGCCCTGATAGTGAAAATGGCCCTTTTCAATTGTTATTTACTTAAAGCCAATTTCTGATTTGTACAGTTCAACAACCTTTTGTCACACAACATTACCATATTCTAGGGTCTTTCCAATAGTGATGGATGACTATAAGAATTTGGCCTGTGTGTCACCTCATATTTAAGAGAAACAGAAAATCATTGCTCAGCACTTAAATATTCCTTATCAATCAGGTGATCTTATAACATAAAATGTGAATGGGAGCATACTTCATTTTGATGTTACTCATGTTTGGGGTGCCAATAATTTTGACACATGTTTTAGAGTAAAATATATTTATTATTTTTGTTCAATGATTTTACTTAAATTGAACATTCTATTTTTGTGATTACTTTGAATGAAACACCCAAAGGATTAACAGCACACATTTTTCCAGCACACATTTGCCAATTTTGCTTTTTTCTTTGCTTTCCAAAGAAGTTGAAAAGGAAGGTTTTTAGTGAGGAGTACTCCTTTGTAAAGGAAAGAAAGAGGTGCAGTACTCTCTTAATTTTTTCTGGAGCTGTATATGATCAAAACTGGCTACAGAAAAATGTATACTGAGGGGGCCAGTATTAGTGGAGGACACTATATTAGCAAAGTTGACTATTCATGCCTTTTATTGTATATAAGGTGGTTAGAACTAAAATCTGTTAATAGATACTGTAATATTAATAATATAATAATAATATAAAAAAATGCACTTTATATAACATTGGTCCATTTGTTTATGTATAATAAACTTGAATGCATTAAACATTAAAAAAGCATTAATAATCAATAACAATACCAGGAATGTAATTTGGTTATTCAAAGGTTTTGCTTTAATTAAAAAACCTGATTTATATTATGGGAAACACTAAATCATGAAATTATTTGATAATATCATAATTTTGAAATCCATCATTTGTTTTACTCATGATTTCATTTGTTCAGACAAATACCGGAGTCTTGTTTATTTTAATATATCATTAAAGCCTAAATTGTTTAATCTAAACCCTAAAATATTATAGATCATGATGATAGATCATCAAATGGCATTTTTCTGTTTTTAGGTGTATGTTCCAATTTGAATTTCTAGACAAATCTCAATAAAATGCTTTTGGCCTAACATTTAAAATAATGAAAACCAGATATTTTTACGATTTATTGTCAGTTTATGTATTCTTTGTATATGTATTTTGTCCTAACTATGGGACTACATTGGACGTAAGTGTGTAATAACTTTTTATGTGGACCCTAAAGCACACCAAAGCCTACTGTAGGCTACAGTGTTTTGCAAATATCTGAAATTATTTTAACGATAGCCTGTTCCGTTTTCATTCGGTTTCTCCGATTTTCACACACAATGGCGAGCGTGTGAACTGAGGCAGATCAGACTCAGGGTGGCGCGCGAAGCTAAAGGATTGTGTCTGGGACTTACCACAGGTCATTGCGGGTCATAGCGCAGTGCATAACAACACAGCGCCTTAGTGGTTAACACATGCCCATTAATTACCATATGAGTTTACATTTAACTTTTTTCTCACCTTTTTTCACAATCGTCAATGTGTAGTGTACCTACAACTGCAAAGTACTGATTTAAGGCAGAAAACTAACAATTAACTAAACAATGGGCATATAGGCAGTAATTAGAATGAGATTGTATCCTATTAGTCAAATGCGCTATTCTTGTAATAAATAAATACATATTTTCTGGATTTTCTAGTAGACTACCATCGTTTAATAAGTGTTTTAAATAGATTTTGGTGAAAGGCTATACATTGGATTATTCACGTTTATCGTGCTGGTAGCTTGGTTTGGTGAAAGACATTTTCTTATTTTTCACTGAAGCACAATTAGGATACTTACAAAGTTGTGCATGGGCTTCATACAAAATGATAAAAAACTACCAAATACATATTTTTTACATTATCTTTTGTGCCGTTGAGGTGTCTGAAATTGAATTGTTATCATGCATGCAACCACTGCCATTGTGATTTTCTTAGAAAATTGAATAGGGGTGTCTGGTTTAGACCTATTATATCATTTCTGCCTTTGATCTATCGAATCAATTTAAAACTTAGCATTTCACTCGAACGAGGTATAAACGTGTACAGATGTAATAAACTTTAGCATTCGTTAATATATAACATTTATCTACGTTTATAGCCTAAAAGTTGTAGTTAAGCGATTGATTAAAAATAAACACTGGAATGAAATTCTACTTTAAATAGTACTGCAGCATTACATGATACAGGACCATCGTTTACTGGCTGTACAGCCCCGCGAGGTGCCTCATTGCTTTTCTATATTGGTCACCAACATAATTAGAACAGATGAACTGAACTGGCATTATTTTTTGAATGTAGTAATACATACCCTTGGCATACATACCCACTGAATGCATTTACTGTAATTTTAATCATCCCACGTGATCGGAACATAAAAATGGGTATAATAATGCATTGTGGTAGTAGGACTATAAACTATGGTGTACAGCTGAAGGATGAGAAACCAAACATCCACTAGTGCACCATGGCTGTTTTACATACACATCGTACACAGTTCTTTAAGGAAACATTTATTGTACAATTTAGTGCATTTTGCCGTCAGTAATGACAAAATATTTAATTTAAAGTTTGGATCAAAAAAGATTATTATTACATAACATATTAATGGTCAGTAAAAAACGCTATGGCGCATCGTCTTTAACCGAGACGTATTCTTATAGTCGTGTTTTAGCCGTTCTACATCAAGTCACATTATAAAACTTCATAGAAAGTGATGCAAAATATGTTGTTCATATTTCAAAGACCATATGTATAAAGAGGTGTTAAAAATCAACAATAAAATTAATGGGATTTAATGTCCCAATCCACTTCACAGGCGCATTTTTTCTGGTGGTGCTATAAAAGTCTCCAAGCTTTAGAAGTCCTGGGATCCTTTATCTTTTATTGAATCTCCATTTCTTTTCTTTATTTTTTCACTCTTCTAAGTTGCAAAACAGGATCAATTATATGAAACACAGCGAAACTTTCGAGATTAAAACGTTCCCGGTGGAAAAAAAGAAGAGCAAAAGGTTTTGGCGCATGAGACCCAAAGCTGAATCTGTGAGACGGAGCGTACACAATAAACCTGTTGTTAACCTTGCTGTGAAAATATGTTTGAAGAAAATAGACAATTGTTGAACGAAATGTATTCAAGTATAAAATAATGCCCTTTGTTGGGGAAAACTTGAGCAATGTGAGGGTACAAAAGTCCCCTGTGGTATTTACTAGAGCCCTTTGTCATGTTTGCGCTTTGGCGTCTCCACTTGGCGCATTACCCAGGCCCCTTTAAACGCGATTGTTTCTTTCTTTCTAATGACATTTACCGGATCAAAACATGCTGTTAATTCGATCAGAAAGCTTCACTCGTCACAACAATACCAGAATAATTTCTCCCAAAGTTTGTTAAGTTGACCGAAATTAGACTCATGAATAGGGGTCTCCAGGCTACCCCTCGCGCAGGTGACGGGGGATAATGCACGTTCACGCCAGCTGCATTCTTCTTTATTTGTCCCTTTTCTTTCACAGCATTATTAAAATTTAGGCCAATGAAACTATTCACTCGACTCAATAGACATTTTCTTATAGGATAATAGGATACAAATTGAGCCTCTCCAAAGAGTCCCCGGTGGTGGGTAACCCTCGTGTGCCAAAAACTGCTGGAGACGCCGGTCGGGACGCAGGCGACGCTCGTGTGCCAAGCCCATCACACACCTGCCGAGGACTCCCACGAAATGAAGAATGTAAACAAAAAGCTTGCCATCTCTCATAAAAGATGGACGTGTCACCAAGTCGTGTGAGAAAGGCGGAGAACAAACGGGGGACTCCGTCTCCAAAAGCTCTCCCTTGAACTTGGCGGAACAGCCTATTAAAGGCTTACTTAATTACTCTAATGGCACTGGACAGGCCTTAAAACTCAGACAGGGCTTGGATAGAAGTTAAGATCGCTTGCTGGGATTTGTAAACAGGCGATGTATAACAAACGCGAGATGGAAGAAAGAGAGGTCTTTTTTTGGAGGCTTTGTTTTCAGTGCGCGCACTGCGCCCGGTCGGATCAGGCGAACCCAACGCTCAGTTCACATTTCCCGCCTGGGTTGTTACTATGCAAATAATATTCTAAAAGTAATCACGTGTCTTTTGAACAGCCACGTGGATTAACAAAGCAGGTCTGCCCCCTGCTAGCCCATGGCTTCAGATTTTATACAATTTCTTTAACTCATCCTAAAGGCACACATTTACCAAAAGCTTGCTTTTTATCCTGTGGAATAATTTAGACCATGCCCTGGATCGCTTTATAAGGATCAGCTTGTTCATTCATCTATCAGTGTACCTAGTCTACAAGCTGAAGAACACATACCCAAACTGTCTCCCGGCACAACTATTTTGAATAAGAAGTTTATCAGCACTCTGTTAAAGGATGGCATCCAAGATGAAGGATCGCAAGGTAGGTGCTCTTATGGTGCGCTCTGGGAAGGAAACCAATTTGGAAACCGTTTCATTTTCTGGTCATACATCCAATATTATTCTCATAATCTGCCTTACTTATGTATATTTGTGGTTTCTGGTTCCATGGAAAATGATAGACAATTGTTTTTTGTGCGCACTAGCGAAAACAGTAGACTACACTTTGGATTTACACATGATATACAACACAATATACGAAATTATTACAATTATAATAGTACATGTTGGGTTGATATGACTGTAATAATTACATTTACTCTTTTAAATTGAAGCCAGTGTATGTCATAGTCCATGGTCGGGTCCGAGCAACCGCACCTGACAAGAACTAGCAATGATGCGCTTTGGCACTAATGCGCACCATGGTATAAACGTATATACCGCTATGCTTCTATTTGCAGTAGGATTCCAAGTAGTTTCGTCTTCATTTATTTAAAATAGTGGTTCTAACTTTCCAAACCAAAACACTTTCAATCTGTCATACCTGGTTAATTATGTTTGTCTTATAATTAGCTTCTGTTATTTTTCAACAGAGAACTCCCATCTCCCATAAAGTGATAGAAAAAAGAAGGAGAGACCGTATCAACCGCTGCCTAAACGAATTGGGCAAAACTGTGCCAATGGCTCTTGCAAAACAGGTATGAACTACTTTTGAATCCTTAGTACGCTTGACTAAATTCTCTACAGAGAATTGTAGCAGACATTTTATTTAGTGTAGGGTATTTAAATCACTTTAGGCTATATGCTATTTCTAGTGTTTGCTATTTTCATTATAATAGAACTCGGGAAAGCTGGAGAAGGCCGAGATTCTGGAGATGACAGTTCAGTATCTACGTGCGCTACACTCCGCGGACTTCCCTCGTGGAAGAGAAAAAGGTGTTTATCGGTTTTCTGAAACAAAGTGCACTCACTCCGGGCTATTATTGCCACGGTGCACCCCGATCCAGCCATGACTCTTATCACATTTTTCTATAGTTTAACTGTCATGTTAACAAATGCTAATACTTTGAATATCAATTATGACTGTCGTCCATTTTAAATATTTCGTTCTTCCATTTCGTTTCAGGTGAGCTACTAGCGGAATTTGCCAACTATTTCCACTACGGTTACCACGAGTGCATGAAAAATCTGGTGCACTACTTGACCACCGAGGAAAGGGTCGAGACCAAAGACATCAAGTACGCGAGGATCCTGGCCTTTCTCCAGTCCAAGTCTCGGTTTATCACAGAGCCCGTGTTTGGCTCCTTGGGCGCGTTGCCTGACCCCACAGACTATCTGTGCCAATTGCACTCCTCACCGGAATCTCACCACAGTCCCAGCGACTCCGTGTTTCAACAGAGCCCACCTGGACACTTCTCTTGGCACAGTACGGCGCGCAGCCCAACCATCTCGTATCCAACCGTGCCGCTTTCCGCGCCAACGCAACAACACCACGGTGGCTACCTCTCACCAGTGCAAGGACTTGACCATCACTATTTCAACTTTTTTAACGGCCACTCTCACGCGAATGCGTTCAGTTTGCACAGTGCACAACATGCGTTGTAAATAGAAACCAGCTGCCATTTTGTGTTGTCTTTATTTATATATGTGCTCATAATAAATTCTTATAGACTGTTATTAAATACAGTTCAATGCATTGTTATGGGAAGTAAATGCTGATTTATTTACATTTTTATTGTGATGTTATATGTGCAACCAAATGGCTTTTGCCTGATTGAATCAACAAGTACGTTATTTATCACAGCAAATATACTATTGTCGAACCACAAAGGACATATTATTAGAAAAATGTTGCTAAAATAATAATGTTTTACTCCCCTTAACTTACAGTTTAATTTTTATTTATGTCTTTATTAACAAATAGGGTTTTGTCCTTATACAAAAATCCTACGATGGTGATCTGGTATTTAGCAAATTCGACAATCTCCTTATAACTGAAATGGAAAATACATCAGTAGGCGTGCTCGTGGAAAATTAGTGTGGTCAGTTTAACACCCGATAAAATTTGGGAGATACTTTAAGTGGTAGTTGTCTTATCGGGAAACGTTACATTAAATAAATATGAAGGAAATACTCTTGTTAGTAAAATTGGTCGTTAATGTTGACATCTGCTGTAACATACTCCTTTTCATGAACGTCACTTATTTAAATAATGGCATAATATCAATTCTAAATATAGCTTTTTAAGATTTGTCGTGACCATTGGTAAACGATAAACACAAAGACCCCCCCTCTGATTTCAAAATTAAATTGGAACTTTTTAGCACCTTACATGGTGATATATTAATGTCTTTACCAAGGTATTTAAAGATTGTGAAATCAGTGCAACCAATAACCATAATAATGAGAGGCGTCCTCTGGGTATGAGATAACAACTATTAGAAAAACATACGAAATTGTGTAATTGAATATTTCTAATAAAATATTAAGACGTAACACAAGATCCATCATATGTTTAAGTTGGGGTCAAAATGTACTGCGCAATTCAGCGTGTTGAAACAAATAAAAATGTGCTGATAATTTTACGCAATGATCTGTTGAACTCTTACACCGTGGCTGACAACAAGCATCTTTCCTGGATTATTCATTCATAATTCAGGCTTTTTTTCTCCATCTGTATTTAAATAGAATGCAAATAAAAACTTAGATTTTGCAACACTCAGAGACGGGGAGCCCTGTAGGAAAGGATTAATCTCCTTTCAACACCAAGAAGCAATGGTTTCTAGGGGCCCTTTCACCTGTATCTAAATTAAATGCAAATAACAGGCACAATTTGTGCCTATGAGTGGGAGGAGGACTTTCTGGGGTACAAGTAAAGTGTCCATAGCCATTTGCGCTGACACCATAGAACCTTTTTTGGTGAGCTAGACGACTCCATGCTTGGTAAATTAAACAAGCTTGCTTGTTAAGTCCCATTCACCTCTCCTTCAACCTAAAATTAGTGACCGTTTGATTACCAACAGTCTTCTGTCACAAATACCAATTAATGATATATATGAATAATAATAATACGTTTTTTATGTTAATCATCTGGAAAATATTGTTAGAAAGGAAAATATCAGTTCTTCTAGTCAATAAGAAAAAAAGAGGTCACTTGAAAATCAAAAATATTAAACAACACCATTCGTTTTTTAAATAATGAAAGATTTTATTTTTCATGTCAGGATTTTCCAGGATTACAGATGAAATAAGAATACTTTGAGGGAATAGTTGATGTTCTCACACAATTTTGGTATTGGCAGGCTGCATCATTTCCATATATTTAGGCAAATTAGTCTAGACTGTTCATTGTGGTTCGGATTAAAGTTTGCGGTTCTGAGAAGACGATTTAGGCCACTTTGGTAAAAAAGTTGCCCTTCTATTTGCATCGAATTGTATCAGTTGTCATTGAGCTGTGGCACACATTGTTGGAAGAGGACATTGCAGAGGTTAAAATCTGCCTTGATATTTAATATTGTAGCTAACAGAAGTCCCCTTGGATTGATCATAGCTCTCATCTCTTATCATTATAGAAAAAAAATTTCAACCCTTTAATTTCAACCTTTGTCAGACATCTTGCAATCCTTAAAGAAATGATTGGACCATTTAAATTTTTGACCATCTTTTAGACAAACTATGTAAAGTCAATTGTGGCGGGGCCAAAAACATTTCTTTGGATTAGGAGGGAGCTGATTTTTACCAGCTTGTGCCTTAAATGTTCTTCCTTTCTCTCTCAATAACTTGATTAATCTCCCCAACCCCTGTCCCTTCGCTCTCTCTTTAAGTAAGTTGTATGGCATCAATTTCCAAGAGAGCGCAAAGAAAAGAGTAAAAAAAATAGGAGAAAATGAGAAACTCATAGTGGTTTTTGCTAGGGTTTCTCCTTTGTGGTCTGCTTGAATAGGAGGACAATCTCTGGATCCTTGGGCTTCATCCTTGAGTGACTTGGAAGAAAAACGATCATCCCAATGAAATCAAAGTGTTCTCTGCAGAAGGGAAGGCCTAAAGCTGCTTGCTGAGCACCACAGGCCGCTCTCCCCGAGGCCTTCTCCCGTCTGCCCAGGTCAGAGAGTCTTGGAGAAGGGGTGCCCAGTTGTCGTTCTCCTCTCCCACTTCCACCAACAAGCTCGCTTTCATACACATGCACAGTCTTTCTCACACTCTCACACAAACACACACAAATTAGAGAGCAAGGGGACTGCAGGTGTCTTTCTGTATACTTGAGGATGGAGGGTTGGAGGAACTGTTGATTTATGGATGGATAGATAGATGGATGGATAAACAACGTTAATCGCCTCACCAGCCACTGACCAAAAGTAGAAAAAGACAAAGTGCCTATGCAGATGGAAAAGTAGAACTTGGATAAAAGCGGAGGCCTTTTGAAAAAATACTTTTCACAACAGCCCCAATATTGGTTTAAATCCTTGGTTTAAACACAGAGTTTAGCAGAGAAAAAAGACTCCCTGTTCAGCAAGATGAGAAAGATTTAGCGACAGCACACAGCATGAATAATAATAAATTGAACAACGAGAAAAAAAGATCCCACAAAAACCATTTATTGTCATGTAAACTGAGGCTCAATAAGCAAGCTTTCAATGCCTGACTGGTTAGTGAATGTTTATCTTTCACATTAATATCACACTGTGAACTTTCACAATCCACTCATTCAGTGTTCCATACATAAAGGAATGTTGAAATGGAACCAAATCCCAATTTGAAATTGTTTTAACACAAAGGAATGGAAAAGCATGAAGTACAAGACAATTTGTTACAAAAATCTATCTATAAATATTATACTATGTATATATATATATATATATATATATATATATATATACATATACGGTCCATGCACAGTGAATATTTAAAGTCTACACACCCTGTTTAAATGCCAGGTTTTTGTGATGTGGAAGACGGAGATAAAACATGTCAGAAGTTTTTCCACTTTTAATGTGACCTATAAAATGAACAATTCAATTGAAAAACAAACTGAAATCTATGAGAGGCAAACATTTAAAATAAAAACCTTACAATAACCTAGTTACAGAAGTGTGCACACCCTCTTATTACTGCAGATGTGGCTGTGTTCAGAATTAACCACAATTTATCACATTCAAACTCATGCTAAATAAAAGTCATTACACACCTGCCATCATTTAAAATGACTCTGATAAATCACAAATTAAGTTTGGGTGTTCTGGTAGGGATTTCCTGACATTTTCTAAGTTGCATCTCAGAGAAAAAGCCATAGTCCGCAGAGACCTTACAAAGCATCAGAGGAATCTCATTGTTGAAAGATATAATTCAGGAGAAGGATACAAAAGAATTGCCAAAGCAATAGAAATACAATGGAATACAATGAAAACAGTCATCATCAGGTGGAGAAAATATGTCACAACAGAGACATTACCAAGAACTGGACGTCCCTCCAAAATGGATGAAAACTGGTCATGGAGGCTTCCAAGAGGCCTACAGCTACATTAATGGAGCTGCCAGGATTTCTGGCAAGTACTGTCTGTGTGCTATATGTGACAACAGTCTCCTGTATTCTTCATATGAATGGGCTATGGGGTAGGGTGGCAAGACAGAAGCCTTTTCTTACATCTAAGACCGGCTGAAGTTTGGAAAAACAAACATCAAGTTTCTCAAAAGCACATGTTATGGTGTTATGGTCTGATGAAATGAAGGTTGAACTTTTTGGCCATAATTCCAAAAGGTATGTTTGGCGCAAAACCAACACTGCACATCACCCAAAGAACACCATACCCGCAGTACAGCGTGGTGGTGACAGAATCATGCTTTGGGGCTAGTCAGGGTGAAGGGCATTACACCAGGCAATTTTGGCACAAAACTTTCAGGCGTCCATTAGAAAGCTGAAGATGAAAAGGAAGTTCACCTTTCAGCATGACAATGACCCAAAGCACACATCCAAATCTACAAAAGCATGGCTTCACCAGAAAAAGATAAATGTTTTGGAATGGCCCAGCCAGAGCCCAGACCTGAATCCAATTCAACATCTGTGGGGTGATCTGAAGAGGGCTGTGCACAGGAGATGTCCTCGCAATCTGACAGATTTGGAACGCTTTGCAAAGAAGAGTGGGCAAATATTGTCACGTCAAGTTGTGCCATGCCAATAGAATCATACACAAATGACTGCGTGCTGTAATTAAATCAAAAGCTACTTCAACAAAGTATTAGTTTAAGGATATGCACGCAATCAGGTTATTGTGAGTTTTTCTTTTTAAGATTTCAGTTGAATTGTTCACATTATAGTTCACATTAAAGGTGGAAAACGTTTTGACATGATTTATCTTTGTCTCATTAGACTTTTTATATCTACTGTATTATATGTAATCAATATATTAAGTGCACATACGCAGATCTCACATTATAAAACTAAAAAACTGTTACATCTAGACAACCTTCCAATAATTGTAATAAATTACGAGAATATATTAAAGATCCCTGTTGCAAGCACCTTTGGCAACTGTAAATCATTTGTAGCAGACAACTTTTAATAAAGTACCCAACTGTTAATGTTGGGTACTTCATTATTTATATATATATATATATATATATATATATATATATATATATATATATATATATATATATATATATATATATATATATAT
>JACXGJ010004406.1:0-11587 GCA_016801105.1 Esox niger
GACAGCAGGTGAATAACCCGACAGCAGGGGAATAACCCGACAGCAGGGGAATAATCTGACAGCAGGGGAATAATCTGACAGCAGGGGAATAATCTGACAGCAGGTATGTGTGTCTGATCCTCAGGTGAGGCTGCAGCTGTGGGACACGGCAGGACAGGAGCGCTTCCGCAGCCTCATCCCATCCTACATACGGGACTCCACCGTAGCCGTGGTGGTGTACGACATTACCAGTGAGTGTGGCGCACACAGAGACACACATACATTCATATATACAGCGCAGAAGTCCTCGGTGTTACGCACACACAAACCCACACGTCTGACATGATATTCCATATTTGTGTTCATTTCATTAGCGCTGTAATGTTAATCGGTCCCTGATGACTTGGTCCAGTTGTTTCTTTGTTCTCCGTAACACACTCTTGACATTTTTACTGACTGCAATCCCACTGAAGCCGTCAACTCCTCTGGTTTAATATGTTCGCGAGGCGGAAGGAGCCAGGCCTCTAACTAACAAACACCCACGCTCGCACCCGTGCACACACGCACACAAACACACACAAACGCACCCACGCACGCTCCTCTTTAAGACCATACCCTGGAGAGTTGAACGGTGAACCTATTTTTATTGCCAACATGGCTCCCTTCCCGGAATAATGTGTTTGGTTTTGTCCTTGACGCGAAACCAGCAGCCTTCTGTCAAATCCTGCGTTGTGCTTCAGGGTTACCATGACGATAGCACGGATCCATGGGCGTGAGACTCCCCGTTATGATGTCACAGGCTATTGAATATTACCGTAGGTTCTGGTGGAGGTACATTGACGGCGTATTCACCATAGTAGGGACATTGATAAGAAAGAACTGAAAATGACTAATGCTAAAGTGTTTGTATGTCGTTCATCAAACCCAGTAGGCGGGGGAAAACAACGCGATAATGTATCGACAATGTGATAATGCATCAACGATATGATAATGTATCAACAAGGTCATAATGCATCAACAATGTGACAATGTATCAACAAGGTGATAATGCATCGACAATGTGATAATGTATCACCTTTAAGTGCTTCATATGCTTCTGTCAACAGACCTGAACTCATTTCAACAGACGTCCAAGTGGATCGATGATGTCCGAACAGAGAGAGGAAGTGATGTCATTATTATGCTTGTCGGCAATAAAACAGACTTGGGTGACAAGAGGTAAGAGGTGCTGCATTGCGTCATTCCATGTGTCTCAAATTGGACCCTATGGGCCATGCCATCAATAGTGCACGTTGAAGGAAATATGGTGCCTGTTTCGGAGGACTGTTCCTGGATTAAGTTTGTCATTTTTTGGGTCTCTGTAGACAGGAACTTTCTTTTCACTGTCTGTATTTCCATGGTTACATCAGGTGCAGCAATCCGTGTCCAAAGTCTCTCTCTCTTATTTTTGAAGGGTCTTTGGCGTTCCGATCAAACAGACGTTAGTGTCTACACCGTGTCGGACCGGTTCTGCTTTTCTTCAGTGACCCGCTGTCTCGTCATGCCTGAGTGGAAAGAGAAACGCTGAAAAAGGCACAGAGAGTGAGAAAGAGAGAGAGAAAAAGGGGATAGAGAGAATCGGAATGAAAAAGTGTATTACAGGACAGAAAAAGAAAGACAGGAGGGAGTATAGAAAGATCGGGGGAGAGATAAAATAAGAAAAAGAGTAGCGAAAATGAGAGATGAAGACGAGTTGAGTATAGATCAGAAATGAGAGCAAAAGAAAAGGGTTTTATCTAAGTTAAAATGATCTTTAACCTTTTTTAGAGTTCTCTTCTTACAGGGAGAAAAGGTCCTATATACCAAGTCTGTTTCTGAGTGTAGCATGTGCTGCTGATGAGAACGTATACAAAAATAATAGGGAAGGGAGAAGGAACAGGACAGAGCAGGAACCTAGATGGAGTGGGAGGGTGAGATGATGACTGAGAAAGAGGAAGACAGGGAGAAAAGAAGGTAAGGGGGAACAGAGAGTGAGAGAGTGTAGGAGGGAGAGAGAGATGGAGAGAGCGAGGCAAAGCATTGAAGCTTGTTATGATAATCTATTTCTGAGTTATTAAAGTAATGGCCTTTATTGTGTGGATACAGAAAGAACAACAAAGTTGGGCAAAGTAGGTGCCGAATGGGGGGGGGTGTTGATAAACCGCTTTGAATTGTCATTCTCTGAGGTAATCAACGGCACCATATCCTCAACGCTCCTTTCATTAGAGCACAAAAGTAGTGCACAATACAAAGGAAAAGCTTACATTATTTGAACACAGACAAACCCAAGGGGGTGCTAGGCTAGGCTAGGCTAGGCTAATACACACAAGTGCTACCGGGCACTAGGCTAGGCTAATACACGCAAGTGCTACCGGGCACTAGGCTAGGCTAATCCATGCAAGTGCTACCGGGCACTAGGCTAGGCTAATACACGCAAGTGCTACCGGGCACTAGGCTAAGCTAATCCATGCAAGTGCTACCGGGCGCTAGGCTAATCCATGCAAGTGCTACCGGGCACTAGGCTAGGCTAATCCTCTGCTCCTGCTCCTCCTCCTGCTACTGATAGTCCCAATGACATGTTGACGTCGGTGTCCCAGACAATGCCCTAATCTCTATTTTGGTCGACTACTTTTGACCAGTGTGTTGTGAACATGTGTCCTTTGTAGGGACAGTAGGGTGCCATTTGGAATCAAACAAATTGATCGGGAGAAAGGCAATGTTAGGCAGATGAAATGCTCGCTGAGAGGGTTTCCAGAGTCAGGCTAACTGGATCACTCAGTAAACATTGAAAGACGACCGCTATTACGGCAGATTAAAGCTGTGCTTTAGAAACCAGAGCTTCCTGGCCCGGCCTGGTCTCCTCAGAGGATTGATAAGACCAGAGCTGCCTGGCCCGACCTGGTCTCCTCAGAGGATTGATAAGACCAAAGGGCTGGTTGGTAGATGTGGGATAGGGTGCTAGGAGGTTGGCTGGCTGAGTAAGTAGGCACAGAGGCTGTTTGTGAAGGGCTGGAATCATTTTATTGTGCACATACCGTGCCAGGCACACTCACAACTTATTGAATATGTCTATACCCGCTTCCAAGGTGCTGGGGGTGTGGGGTGGCGGTGTACAAACTAGTGTCATAACATACAGACAGCTTGCAACCTCTGGCTGTACACATCAACACATCAGATAATCACCCATTCCAATACAGCTCCATCTATTTGCCTTCCTAACTGATTAGGAAAACCACGTGGATAGCTCTGTCAATACATATTTAGTCTGATTACCTGCAGTTAGGGTCTGTACTGAAACATCAGTCAAACCGGGGGGGGGGTCCTTTCGTTAATGAGTGTGTGGCATGAAATGTACTGTTGTTTTATGCATATTCCAAACCCCCCCCCCACACACATCCTGGAACAGGCTGTTCCACCTGGCAGCTCCAATGGCAGATTGCTGTGCATCATGAAAACACAGCATTTTACAATTTCGTGGTTAAACTCCCCGTTTTGCTTTTAGGCAAAGATGCATGAAAAAATATTCCCTTGTTTCAACCCCAAATGCAATGTTAATTGAAGGGAGACCATCAATACCAAAACAGCCTGCAGTTTGGACTGGGTTTATATTGTCCGCTCCCATTGAGTAATTCTGTTGGATGCACGGACGGGGAGGTCAAGTGGAGCAAGATAACGCAGAATCTCTAATCTCCCGCGGACACATTTTGTGTGTAAATCACACAGTTGCCCAAATGATGCTGAATTTAACTTCTGTGTTACAGAGATGAGTCTGTCTTGGATCTCGTTGACACCCGTTCGATCTACTCTTAGAGTCAGATTAGAGTCGATAATCTGACATTCATAGGCCGTTCCACCGTGAGCCGTGCTAATCTCACTCCCGGAGAATTCCGCCTTAACTGGACAGAGAGTCGCTGGAACAATGCACTGAACTTGGTCTTAATTAGCCAATGGAAAGATGTGAGATGTGCGTAAGTGATACACATCTGTTAACCAATCATTATCCAGCCCACCTCAAACCAAACCCTCCCCACCCCTCCAAGTCCCCTGATTTGCTATATTTACATGATTCACTTTCTTAAATCCGAAGGCCATCTTTGAATCGTTGATATTCCAGGCTGATGTATGTGCTCTGTGCAGTGGTTCGGGCAGTGAGAATATTATGTATCCGGAGCAACTCTAGAACTGGGCTGGCTGCTTCTCTTAGAATATCAATTTACCCCACAGGCCCTTTTCAGCCTGGCCCGATTAAAGTCTGTTCTAGACTTTCTTCATGTGTTTCTGAACCTAGCTGAAGTTTTGGCTTCTCACTTACTTTAATGATTATAGTTCATTTGAAATTATATCTTACTGTGACGCACTAGTACTGAAAACATCCTTCACTACATTTGACTAGAGCCCTGTTTTTTTTCCTATAGAACCTGGTTTGAAGTGTACTATATTGGGTATAGGGTACTAATGGGATTGTCTGTACTGTGCAAGAGGGAACAGTGAAGGCAGAACATCACCATACCAACCTTTCAGTCTGTCGATCCCAGGAGTCCATAGATTGCCTGTCTCTATGCCTGTCTGACAGTGCCCATGAACACCACTGTCTGCCTGTCCCTGAAGACCACTGTCTACCTGTCTGCCTGTCCCTGCACACCACCCTCTGCTGTACTTTGTCGGTTTAGCTAGCTGAATGGCTAACTCTGCATTGTTGGTTTAGCTAGCTGAATGGCTAACTGTACTTTGTTGGTTTAGCTAGCTGAATGGCTAACTGTACTTTGTTGGTTTAGCTAGCTGAATGGCTAACTGTGCATTGTTGGTTTGGCTGTCGGGCTGGGCTGTATAGTCAACATAGCCAACTAAGAAAATTATGGTTGCAAGATACCTGGAAATACAATGTAATACTCCGGAAATCCTCAAATCAGTATTTCTTGAAACCCTGAATATTTTCGGGAACCAGAATGTACACCACAAATAAAGTACTATTTGGGTTAATGCAAATAAATCATTAAAGGTATGTACTGTAGAGTCAAATTTAGTGCCTATGTTATGTGCACCTGTCATTCACACCTCTCCAGATGCTCAGACCTGGACTTATTGCTTTAGAGTGTAAGTGTAATTGGCAGTAATTAATATGTTTCTCAGACCAAAATATAATGAATCAGCTTCACCATCAGTTAATTAACTGCAGTGCCTATGTGTAGGAGGAGGGAGTGTGCAAGCAGACAGTACTGCTTAATGAATTAATTAATACAGATGCTGTATGTTAAGTTTGCCACAGTGGGAAATCAGTTCGGTGGCCATGTATTTGGCACAGCTGAGGATCGAGTAGATAAAATGGAGTTTGTTCACTCACTTGGTTTAGCTGAGAATCGAGGAGAGTTTATTCGATTCACTTCACTCAGCTGGTTCAGCGAAGAATTTAGTAGAATTCAATAGATTCGATTCATCCAGTTGATTAAGAACTGGAAAGATAATGGGAGTGTGATTCGACAAATGCACTGTTTTTGACCTGTACGTCCTAATGATGAAGGACACCTCCCATGTCTACAGACAGATCACCATAGAGGAAGGAGAACAGCGGGCCAAGGAGCTGAGCGTCATGTTCATTGAGACCAGCGCCAAGACAGGCTACAACGTCAAACAGGTGGGTGACACCTTTTCTCCACAGAACATTCGATTCCAAAAAGAACCTTTCGACTCCACCTACACTGACTCTTTCATCACACCCTGCAGGCTGTCGAAAGACTTTTCCACACCCTCATGTCGCATTTACATTACATTTACGGTTCTAAACAATCAACCTCACCTTGTCTAAGAGGGACCTCACCCTGTCTCCGCAGTCACGGTCTGGACGCTCTGCTATTCTCTTTTTCATAGGCTTTTATCGGTTGTCACTTCTTTACATCAGCTAAACCAATTATGTATTTCCAAGGTGGGACTTTTCAGCAGGAAGGAAATGTCAGATGGATGATGATGTGACCAGAGTGGCTCGCTAAGTAATTTAGTAGGTTGTCCAGTTTAGCTTGGCTGAGTTAGTGTCAGCCAGTCAAAATTTCAGGATGGATTGTGCAGTTTCTGTAGGTCCCCTCTATCAGGTAGTGAACTGCATGGCAAATACTCAACCATGAGCACGAAGGAGCTTTCAGAGGTACTATGGGACAAAGTTGTGGGAAGACCAATCAAAGGACAGGCATTAAATGATTTCCAAGGCCTTGAACGTCCCACGGTCCACTGCCAAGGAGATCATTACGAAGTGGAATTGTGTATGGCAACGCTAAGTCCCTGTTCCGATCCGGCTGTCATCAAAACTGGAGAACTGAGCAAGCAGGGGACTGATGAGAGAAGGTACCAAGAAGCAACTAAGACATGGCTACAGGCATTTATGGCAACGACCGGTCAAAGGGAGCATTTGAAAACAATACACCGAGTGCTCCACAAATCCAGCTTGTATTTTGGGTTGGCAATGAGGAACCGTTTACTCCAGAACGCTAACCTGGAATAACCTTTATTCATTCGACAACTTTTTGTCCCAAATGCAAAGTGTTTACGTTTCGTGTGAACACGGCACATCTCCACTGCGAAGCGTAACGCTGGCACCATCATATTGCAGATCCATGTCTTGGGCACTTGTCAGGATACTAGGGAAAAATAATGGAGCAATTAACAGAAAAGTACTCAAGGGAAACCAACTGGTTTTCTGTATTTA
Source organism: Esox niger (assembly GCA_016801105.1). Classification (NCBI taxonomy): domain Eukaryota; kingdom Metazoa; phylum Chordata; class Actinopteri; order Esociformes; family Esocidae; genus Esox; species Esox niger. The sequence goes on from JACXGJ010004406.1 coordinate 6,692, forward strand.
CATTTTTTTCAGTCATTCTATCAGTTTATCTTTAAATATTTCTTAGTCATTTGATGTTTCTGAGTATTTCACTACTTTTTATCTGTTTTTTTCATGCACTTTTGTCCCACCAATGAACAACTGTGTTTAATTCAAAACAGGTGTAGCTTTTATAGTCTGATGTATGACACCGTAACCATGATTTACGTTAGCAAAGATGATGAATGTGTATTCACTTTTTTATGAAGGGGACAATGTTGTCAGCCAGTACTGATACAAACACACAACCCATTCAAGACCACGGGAGGCTATTGGTACAAATGGAGCAGAACATAATTCAGTCTCTAAACAACCAGTTGTTGTGAACTCTACTGGCACATCCCCCACACCATTGTGACCTTGTTCAACTGAGACCAGGGAGGGGGCAGCACATTTGAGCTACTCTGGAAGAGCGAGAACAAGAGAGGAGGGGAAAGATGGGGAAAGATGACCAGAGTAAGCCACATGGGCTCAAGAAAAGAGAAGTGCACTATGAAGGACATATGGTGCCATTTAGGACAGGTTACCAGGAACAGTGTGTCTGAATGGCGCTAACATGCTAACGTGTTTTTGATGCATCATTGGAAGACATGGATATACTACACAGGTCGTCATTCATTCAGCTCCTCCTCCTCCTATGCACCCAATCACCTCGCTAAGACTGAATGCTCCCAGCATGCACTGGGCTGCGGCTACAGCTCTTAAACCGGAGCACTCACACACTCAGTCAGTCGGTCAGTTGACATGGATAAAAGGTTGGATGAAAGTCAGATTGAGAGGGCCCTCACTGTTTTACCACTTAGATCTGTCGGGCCATTCTGGGGTCACTGCCCTTCCCATTACGTTCAAAGTCAATTACCGGCAAGCACATCCCTGATCTCCTACATCACAGGAGAAGGACGGATGGGCCATTACAGCCACAGAACGACTTCCCAGAAGGCCTCGGTCGTACACATTGTCTTGTTAGTCCACCAGGAAGGGCCAGCAGATGTGACTGATCACCTCATTCTGACAAGTTACAACAAGGAGCTCCATAAAATACAAAATGCCCCTCTGAAACAGACAGACAAAGCCTGGTTATGGACATTACAAGATTCACAGTGTCCCAATTGTCTTTCTCTGTTTGTCACACGCTCTCTTGCTATCTCGCCATGTTTTGCTCCTCTCTCTTTCTTTCTCTCCTTCTGTCTCTGCCATCGATTAAGTACAAAGAGACTTTATTGCTATGGAAAACATTTGTTTGCATTGCCAAAGGAAGTGGAAAATAAGGAAAATGTCATCAAAATAATGAACTAAATGATTAAATCTCAGTCGCTGTTCCCCATCTCCCCATCCCCACACCCCCAGCTGTTTCGACGTGTGGCATCAGCCCTTCCGGGGATGGAGAGCATGCAGGAGACGAGCAAAGAGGGAAGTATCCTTTTCCTGCACTTATGCCTCAACCCAGGACAAGGTAACAGTGATGTCATAGTTAGACGGGCTGATAAAAGGCCTCTACCCAGGACAAGGTAACAGTGATGTCATATTTAGACGGGCTGATAAAAGGCCTCTACCCAAGACAAGGTAACAGTGATGTCATATTTAGACGGGCTGATAAAAGGCCTCTACCCAGGACAAGGTAACAGTGATGTCATAGTTAGACGGGCTGATAAAAGGCCTCTACCCAGGACAAGGTAACAGTGATGTCATATTTAGACGGGCTGATAAAAGGCCTCTACCCAGGACAAGGTAACAGTGATGTCATATTTAGACGGGCTGATAAAAGGCCTCTACCCAGGACAAGGTAACAGTGATGTCATATTTAGACGGGCTGATAAAAGGCCTCTACCCAGGACAAGGTAACAGTGATGTCATAGTTAGACGGGCTGATAAAAGGCCTCTACCCAGGACAAAGTAACAGTGATGTCATATTTAGACGGGCTGATAAAAGGCCTCTACCCAGGACAAAGTAACAGTGATGTCATATTTAGACGGGTTGATAAAAGGCCTCTAAATCACTCAAGGTAACAGTGATGTCATAGTTAGATGGGTTGATAAAAGGCCTCTACCCAGGACAAGGTAACAGTGATGTCATAGTTAGACGGGCTGATAAAAGGCCTCTACCCAGGACAAGGTAACAGTGATGTCATAGTTAGACGGGCTGATAAGAGGCCTCTAAACCACTCAAGGTAATATTTGACATGTCTGAGTAACTTCTTGTTGATGTGACATATTCAGCTTCCACCTGATTGGCCAGGGCAATAATAAGGAAATGCTGACAGCCTCTGTCTCAGGTGCATCACACTGAAGGTAAACCGCCCTGCTCTGCGTTTTAAAGGTCATCCAGGTCATCCTCGTCCAATTAAAGCAGCCCACTGCACGGCGTTCGCTGAGTCCTGATTGGCTCAGTTCGGTCCAGCTGAGAGGGTGCAGCGGGCGTGCGCTGCCGGGGCTCAGGGGTTCTGCTGGGCTGGCCACAGATGATGGCGACAGGCACCGCTTCGCTTCCCTGTCCAGGCTGGGCTGTGCAATGTAGTGACAGCAGGCTTCCGGCATCAGTCATTAGTCAAGACAGAGCAACATGCCAGTAGCACTCTCTGCCCGAGTCGCAAATGGCACCCTAGTACACTACTTTTGACCAGGGCCCACAGGTTATGCACTAGATAGGGAACAGGGTGACAATGAGGACATTCTCTTTCTCTATACCAGTCTTCCCTTTGTCTTTCTCGATCTTGTAGGTCTGCATTGCAATATGGCATGTGTGACAGCCAGTTCGGGATATTAAGTGTCTGTATAAACATTCTTCCCCTCAAAAACCATCCCCCCATTCCCTTAACCAGTGACATGCTGTTTCCTGTGTGCTGAAGAAACTGTGTTTTCCATTTGGGAACTAAATAAAGTCTGTCACCGTCCAGACAATACTGGAACATGAAGCTAGGACACAGATGCCATATATTACAACCCCGTTTCCAAAATAGTTTGGACACTGCATAAAATGCAATGATGTGCAAACAATTTATTCCTGTATTTAACTGAAAATAGTCCAAAGACTATTTGAAAGACTGTTGAAACTGAGAAATGCTATTGTTTTTGGACAAATACATGCCCATTTTGAATTTAATACCGACAAGACTTAAAAAAAAAAATTGTGACAGGGGCATATTTACCACTGTAGAGTATTATCAATGCTAGAATAACTACAAATCTAACTGAGTGAGCTGACATGGAAAGTTGACCGACTGGCAGACATATCGATGTTCACCCACAGGCAAAGGTCCGATTTTCACCCGGTGTACTCTACTAAAGGCGCTCTGTAGTACGTTAAGATGCTGAAAGCAAACTGCCAATCTGCTAATCAAAGTGATAGATGACAATAAAGTAATTGACAGGCTAGCAGTAGAGCCTTACGGACAGCTGTTTCTGCTCTGAAGTGTTTTGTGACATATTGTGGATTGTTCCACTTTTTGTCCCCAATATTAGTTGTCCCCTCAGGGTTGGCAGGTGGTCCTGATCCCTCCTTGTCTTCTTGATGTCTGTCTCTGGCAGAACTAGAATCACTCAGGGAAACTACAGAGAATTCTTCATGTAAAAGCATATTGGGCTCAAAAACAGGCTATTTTCAATGTACTTTACTGATGTCAAATGGATGGTATTCTTAGTTGGCCTTCTAACTGTTTTCTATGGCAAACCCATAAATCAAACCCTGTATCAGACTACATTAGACCCCGATATCAGATCCTACGTCAGTCCCTATATGAGATCATATGTCAGCTCTCATATGACTCCCTCTATGAGACTATATTACACTGGTGGTTTGGCAGACACAGATTAAGCCCTGGACAAAAATAGTCAAACTCAATGGAGATTTATATATGAGACCCCTGTATCAGACTATGCATTAGACCCCTATATGAGGCCCTGATTCAGACACCAAATCAGAGCTAGTATTTATAAGATCACTGCATCAGACCTTTTATTAAATCCAATATTCATCTTTATCAGCACTAAATTGTACCCCAGGTCCCCCACATGGTAAAGCCCTGTATCAGACCCCACAGTACTCCCATATTGGAACCCTATGTCTCACCCCCATTTTATAACTCTATTTCAGATCCTTTATCACTCCCATATTAGACCCAATATCAAACCCATGTTAGAACCCCATAACCCCCAAGACCTATCCCATATTAGATATCTATATCAGACCCATATTAGAAACCTATGTCAAACCCTATATCAGTTCCATATTGGAACCCTTTAGAACCCTGTTTTAGGGCCTATATCAACAGTTTTTTACCCTTATATCAGACACTTATATAGATGAATTGGGGGACCTAGGTCAGGGATGTAATAACATATATTTACAGTGATGAATGTTATTACGCACAACTATTTCAAATAATCTTTTCTTTTGCCTGTGGTTGCATTTGACCCCAACCCTGCTACCAAAACTCAACCAGAAACGGAAACGCTTGTTAAAAGACACCGTTCCTGTACACAACATGAGTGTCAGCGAAGCTTAATCGTGGTCAACAGCTTCTCGGCGCTGGAACAGTGTTATCGCCCAACGATGAAGGGCCTATAAGCATAATTTAACCCACTTGGCTGGAGTGCTGTCGGGCTGGTCGCCCCCTCCACCCTCCAAACCCAGGGTATGAAATGAGAAGCACACTGTCAAGTACCTTTCAGCGTTTACCAGCTCATGCATAGTGATGATGTCTCAGGATTGGCCGATTGCCTTTTCTTTCAATGCCGACCAACATGATGAGGGTGTCAGAGTTATTTCCTGTCTGGGTAACGTCTGGTCTTCAGGGAGGCCGGCAGAGCTGCACTTCTGGACCTATGTTTCATGAGCTGAAATGAAAGATCCCGGATATTGTTTATACGCAGGTAAGGATG